>PVKA01004250.1:0-100989 GCA_004027165.1 Ctenomys sociabilis
GGTGCAGGGTCTCACTATGCATGCAGCCCACATTCCATGTGCTGGGATTACAGGCGCGCGCCACCGCGCCGGGATTGCATCGCCGGCTCAGTGCACCCGAAGGCGGGGCCGGCGCAGCTGGGGGAACCAAGGATCGAACACTGGTCCCTGCGCTTACCTAAGCAAGCGCTTAGTCCGCTGAGCTATACCGCCTGCCCTTTTTTTTTTTTTGAGCACACACACATTACATGAAGAGAGACAAGCACCATTCTGGTATAGGGACTGATTTGTGCCACTGTCTCAGTTACTTTTCTGTCATTACTGGGACAAATACCCAACACCCAAAATGAAGGAAGGAAAGGTTTATTTAGCTCACAGTTACTAGAAGTCCCAGTCCATGCTCAGCTGGCTCCAAGGCAGAGGGGCACAGGGCAGAGAGCAACCTTGCATGATGGCAACCAAGAGCCAGAGAGCAAAAGGGAGAAGCAGTGGCAACAATCGCAACAGAGCGCAAGTCTGTCTGCCTTAAATTGCATTCAGGCTCTCCATCCTAGGCTGGGTGCAGCACTCACACTCATCATCATCAGCAGAGCTCACACCCATAATCCCAGAGGATCATGAGTTAATCACAAACTCTAGAAGTCCACCCAGTGACTGCAGGAAGCTTTGGGGGGACAACTGGACACAAACCATAACAGCCTCCTTTGAGGAAAGTACTCCATTCAGGAAGTGTGCGGAAAGGCTAACAGTTACCCAGTGAGATTCAACCCTTCTCAACTTTCCTGTGACTGCCATTATTTGACACACAGTGAGCTACAACTTTCACTTTCTACACTGACCACTTTTAAGTGACTTACCTAAAAATAAAATGGTCACGGGCCACTTTCTAGGACCCAGGGAGATCATGCCATTGCTGTAGCACACCAAATACTGTTCATCTCTTAAAACTTACTTTATTGAAGTATATAACTTCTGTGGTATAAAATTTACCTATTGCAGGAGAGCAGTGAGAGCATTTCCCCTGTACTGTACACCTTCCCCGCAGCTCACGGTCAGAGCGTTTCCATTGTCCCAGGAGGCCTCCTTGAGATCTACAGCTTTGAACAACTAGAGAATTATGTTATGTGCATGTTCAAGTCCCTATGCAGTGAGTGGCAGCGCCTTTTAGAACCGTGTATATTTTTCATTAAGACCTAGTAAGTAGGACACAAGCCACCAGTTTCACTTACTCACTGGTTAGTCTTTATAAATATGTTTGTATACTGCTTGTCTAAAATGGACTGCATTCCACCAGTGAGTATCAGAGCCTCTTCTTGGTGCCAGCCACTGCCTTGCTTTCTCTTAAAATAATGCTCTGAAGTGCCTGTCTCATGCTTTAAAAAGTATTATGTTGATCTCATTTCAGCAGTCATGTATTTCCTATCGTGTACAGTGGAGGATATCACAGAGAGTGAGGTGTGGACCCTGGCTTCAAGGGGGTGACAAGTACAAGACAAAAGTGCAGACTAAGACATTTCATGTGATTCCATAAAGAAGTTTGCTGGACAGTCTGCCTCTTAGGACAGCAGATAAGCCAATGGCATTAAGTCCTGCGATTTTTGTGGCGTGTGTTGAGGCATTTTTGCTCTGGAAACTGGCTTCTTTGCCCCATGTGCACTATGCCACCCAGGCATGATCTTTCTTGAGGGTTTTATCAGAGACAGAGCCCTGAGCGGGAGCACATCCTAGTAGAGCGACCCCTTCTAAGCCTCCCAGTCCCGGCAGCGGCACATTGCCCGATGGTCTGCATTTACAGTGAGGAGCAGCCACAGGCTTCACAGGCTTCGTCAGGAAACACCTTCCAGTTCTGCATTATTTCAGAGCACCCTGAATAAAAATATTTCTTTTCTCAATGAGAAGACAGGAATTGACAAAGAAAGCTGAGGTAAAACGCAGTACATGGGGCACTTCTAAACGAAATGGGGTCCTGCCAAGGCACCTAGCACAGAGGCAGGTGTCGTGGCAAAGGAGGCTTGCTTCCTGCAGCAGGAGTAGCTCAGGCCTCCAGCCACCAAAGGCCACGCTGCCACAGGTGCATGGCACAGGCGAGGTGCCATTAGGATGTCACAGAATAAAGTTGAAGGGACTGCATTTCCCCTCATTTACTTAGACTATCCTGTCCTATATTTATCTGTATTAACTACATTTCCCAATTTAAATTAGCTGTGCGTAAATAAACTGGATCATATTGCAGATATGAGGTTTAGTAGATATTTCTAGCTCTACATTTAATGATGTTCACTGTTTTAAATTTTCCCCATTTGTCATGAAAAACTGAGGCACTTGATTTCCTTGGGACACTATTGATGATCTTTGATGTAATCACAAAATGGTCGAACTTGCAAATAAAAATGGGTATAAAGCTTAAAACAACAAAAATGCTTTAATTTAAACAATTTCATGTTTTTCCAAGTCCAGTCTCTCCCTCAGTTTTCCGTATTTTGAACTGGGTATGATTATACAGATCCAATGTCCCCTCGAAGGTATTCTAGTGTGAGGAACATGAGAGAGGGATCGTGTCACATGCCTTCCACCCTCTGTTTGGTGGTCACCACTGTGGAGACCTGTGGATATACCCAGCAGCTGCTAGGGTCATGTGACTGCTCTTACTAGATCTAATGGCCTCTGGTTTTAAATATTAGGCTGGTCAAAGAGCACTGTCAGCCCTCCTCCTACTCCTTGGCCAGCACCAAAGACAAGCAATGCAAATGACCAGAGCCCTGCACTGAAAGGTAATATGACATTCTATCCCCCTGCAATGAAACTTCCTTCCTTTCCAGCAAAACAACACTATTTTCTGGATTTCTCTAAAAACGATCATTTAGGCATCTATGTCTCAATGCATGGCTACGGGATGGATAGTTTTGGATGATTCTAGAAATGACATTCTGCCTTTCTTGCTGGCTTGCTGTGTGACTTATCATTCCTTTTATTGATTTGTATCTAATGAGAATGAATCAGACATGTTTCTCCATGTGATTGACTGCTCTCTGTGTCACTGATTGTCTGGAAATATCAAGGTATAAAAGGGTCACTGTGATGTGCAACCTTCAACTAAAAAAAAACAAAACATTGCAACCATCCAGAAAAGAACTTAGATAATTAGTGCTCCTTAGAAAGGGACAGGCTCCAAAGCCATCAGAAGCAATCCCTCCTAAGGACCATTCTCTTTTGAGCCAGGCCTCCCAAAAGAACATCTGCTCAACTGCCTCTTCACCTGGTCTTCACCTGTTTTCCCTTTGACCCGTGGAAGAGAAAGAAGTGTCTATTTCATAATCACCAAATGTCCCACATGCTCTTTTAAGTGCTGTGCAAATGATTTCTGAGAACTGACCCAATGTGCAATCACTTATCACTTGGCCCCTCCAGCAGCTCCATGATTCTGAGGACCCTGTAAGACTTTGCAGAGGCAATGAGAAAAAAAAAGTGGCAATGAGACATAGCATAGTTCTGGTGGGGATAACTTTAAGATATCTTGGTATTCTCTATGAAGAGTAGGGGTAGACTAATACACCTACATTAGTCTCGCCCCATGCAGTAGTATCCTTGTGCAACTACTACATGACGAGGAGAGAAAGACATTACTAACCTCCAGTAGCTCCCCCTACCTTGTGCCCCTCACCAAACCAGACTTGAGTGCTCCCAAGGCTCAGCTCATCAAACTAAAACAGTGTTTTGAGGGCCAGCCACATGGAATGCAGTGAATGCGGCTTGTAATTATAACTTGCCTATTACTCTGCTTGCTACCAGACTTGGTTCTACAATTGATAGCTGTACTTAGACGATGTCACTGTAAGTACTATGTCAAGGGATTTTTAAAACAAAAGGAGGGGAACTAGAAGTATAAAGTGATCAGTTCATTGTTAGTATTTCAGTGCCATTTTAATGAAAGAATCATAGGCTGTGCGTGTGCGGATATAGTCCTACTTTTCTCCCTTCACCTTAAGCTCTTTGCACAACTTGTCCTACTAGTATTTGCTGAGACTCTGGCTGGGGGGGCAAGCACATTCCTTGATGCTCTCAACTAGAAAGATACCCCATCAGAGACGTGCTTCTGGCCCTCTTCCCTGTTGGACCAGAAACATAGCATGGGTCATCTAACCCAAAGAACTTAGGATGTGGAGTGATTTAGGGAGATAGAGATAGATATGTCTAAAGAGCCCCTGTTTATGTGGAAATCACTTGCACGAAGCACTCTTTTGAAAATGTTTCCCTCATCTGGAAGATAAGTTGCCTGCCAATCATGGTATTCGGAACATGCAGACACATTTTGGAAAGAGTAGTGCAAGTGCTCCAGCAGGGCTGAAGATGGAACTTCCCCACCGGGGAAAGGGAAGGTATGTGAGGGCCACCTTCTGATGACAAAGGAGAAGAAGCTAGACCTGGAAAGGAGAAGCCTTCCTGGGCCTGTGGCTTTGAAGGGTGAAAAGAAAGGCCATGTTATCTGACCTAACCCAGCAACCTGAAAGACTCTGGAAAGCACCTTGCCTCCTCTGCCATTCACTCTGAGTTCTGAAGCCACTGTTTCCTGGTCAGGGGAAGCAACAGGGGCTGAGGTTTGGAGCAGCTCTGGGGCAAGGGCCATAAGCTAGGTGAAGGTGTGGATTACCAAGCATAGCACTCCTTGTTCGCCATGCTTTGGGCTCTGGTTTAGAAATGTTAGCCATCCCGCATAGGTGCGTGGGATTCTCTAACCCGTTGGAGGCACTGATGTTCTAGGTGATGCTTGACCTACCTGCACAGGGCCTAGCAGAGGTAGGCTTGCACACAGTGGGTCTGCTGATACTTGCTTTTCTCTCCGCAGAGCCTGCCAAGGCTGCCTCGGACCTGACTGCCTGGTTCAGCCTCTTTGCGGACCTCGACCCTTTATCAAATCCTGATGCTGTTGGGAAAACTGATAAAGAACACGAATTGCTCAATGCATGAGTCTGCAGCCTCCAGGAGGGAGGCTTCCGCCACTGCCCTCTGCCACACGCACCTGGGGCAGGCAGAAGTGTAACGTGATCCATATGCTGTTTAATATTTACGTGCCATTTTAATAAAATGAAAGGGTCAGTGGCCCTTATATTGGTTTGATCACTATTATTTGGTCTAAAGGGTTTAGTGTGTTCTTTGTGTGAATCTGAACTGCCCATGCCTGGCAGGAGTGCCATTCAGGCCACCGCTTTCCATCCAGCAAACATCCTGGCCACTGTGGAGTCCCAGGTAACATGAGATCCAAGTTCAGATCAGATGCTTACCGTGTATTAGGTGTAAAAACAGTAAGTCCCTGACTTAATAACATGGACATTCAACAGTTAGGAGCTTTCACAGATGTTAACTGTATAAGATTCACTTTGGGATACAATGAACCCGACTTATGAACAGTTCTCCCAGAATGGAACTCATGTAAGCCAGGGACTTCCTGTCAGTGTGTCATACAGTCCTCAAAGCAGCAGACTACCAAAGCTCCATGTCCCCTCCTGCTCTGAGGGGCAGAGTCCCTCTCTCTGTCACACCACCTCTCAGTGAATCCGGGTGAAGCTTGCTACAGCCCCCACGGCACTTGCCAGGAGGCCTTGGGCCATCATGTGGAGAGGCACTGGGCTTCGCTGCACCGATGAACTTTCTACAGAAAGCAGACATCTCTGCAGCTACCAGTGTCTCCCCCATTGTCTTCACAGTTTCAATTCAGACGCAAGTATTTCTGTAGCCTCTCGTGACTTTTTTTAATTAAACAGAAAACATTTAACATGCAAAACTAAGTCATGGTGTCTATGTGGGACTCTGTTATGCTGTAGGAAGCACCTGGGTGTGAGGGATAGAGGAGAGCAAGAACCCCACAGCCCTGAAGCTTCTGACTTGATGCCATTCAGCCCCTAGAAAAGACAGCCTGGGGAGGGGCTGGGACTTCTGCGGGATCAGGTGGGCCCAGGAGCAGCAGTGCTGCAATTGCACACACAGATGCTCTCTACTTCTTTTACAGAAACCGAAGGTCCCAAAGTTGGCACCTCTTTTCCCCTCCTATGTTCTTCTGCCATGTGAGGGCCTCAAACACTTGTACATTCACGTACATCCTTTGTCAACCCTCAGGGCCCTGAGTGATACAGAACTGTTGATGGCCAAGAAGCAGCCCTAAGCCTGGGCTCCTGCAGCTTCTGGGGCTCCACACAGGAGTGCCGTCATGGAAGATCCTGACCACAGCAGCTACCCCCTCATGCACGCGAGAAGGGCTGGAGCCCCCACCAGTGACATCGCTTAGCTAGTTCTGTTGGCTTTTCAGCCCAACATAGCTTGTCAGGGAATCTGTGTTGATGCTTTAATTAAAAAGAAAACATTTGATATGCAAAGTTGAGTCATGGAGTCTGTGGGGCAAGCGTCTGTGGAAAGCTTCACTTGTTCGAATCTCACTTAGCAGTTCCCTCAGCCTACAAATCAAGGGCTTTGACCCCCCCAGGATATACCTCCAGGGCCCCCACCTCACGTCTCACACACACACAGGAGTTCTCGCTGTAACCTCAAAAGCCATCCCACAGCCTGCATTTGTGGTGTACCTCAGAGGGATACCATCACAACCCTAGTCACCCCACAAGAGCCCCCGCTGAGTGCCTTCCACCACAGGGAAGTCTCCAAGTCTCCTGAGGCACTGTTTTACTTCCCTTAGTGTTCACCAGCCTTACCCTCCTTGTGCTGCCTGGTCTACCAAGGTGTACGCTGTAGACATCTACCTATGCCATGCAGGGCTACAGCTCCAGAGATGCATGCAGTACTGTTTCCCAAAATCCATCTCCTCAGCAGTCAGCTAGGAGCACCCTGGCAGTAATGGGTGAATGATCCCCAAATCCCTTTGTCCTTCAAGTGATATGGACCATCACTCCTGGTTCTGTCCTGGGATTGTTTGCAACCATGAAAGCCTACAGCAGCTGCAGTAAGGATATGAAGCTGTTGGGCCTGGCTTCTCCATCCAGGTGGTAGGGTAAATAGGAGGTGGGGTTCTCCTATTTTGAATGGATTACCTTAAATACTACCATACTGTATTTTAAAATTGATCTGTGGGTGGAAAGAGGATTGTGGTAGTTGGACAAGCTTTGCTACAAAGAAAAGGAGAAAAATTGCACATAAGGCATTTTCTCTCTATAAATTTTCTTTACATTCTTTTTTTTTTAAGGGCAAAGAAAAAGATTCTGTTCCCTTTCCCATCTGCAGCTCGCTTGATCAGGCTCTTGATCCCTTTTGATAGGCGTGTTTTGATCTGGGCTCACACAAAGCCCCTTGACCACTTCTCCAGTTTAAGGAGAAGCAGCTGCGGCCTGATTCTCTTGTAAGTGGCCTGCGCACCAGCCCTGCTGGAGGGATGCTGTCCTAGCCATTGCAAGGCCCTTCCCTAGCTGCCCTCGGCTTATCTCAGGCATGAACAAGACAAAGACAGGGCAGCCTCTTCACGATGATTGCACCTCTTCATTTTCATCCCCTGAGCTACAGCCTCACAGGAAGCCTGGGCCACATGTAGCACCTGCTCCTGCAGTGGATTGCTGTCTGTCCAGCAGTCTGCAGCCCTTCCCTCCACCATCTGGGGAATATACACATTTATGAAATGATTCCATTTCTCCTTGCTTTCCCCCCCGGCTGGCATGCGCTTTCAGAATATAGATTCAGTCCCTTCAGAATGAAATTTTAGAAATGTCAGGTTGATTTTGTGAGTGAGAAAAGCACCCATCAGCTTTGGAGTTAGAAATACATCGACTCAGGAAGAATCAACACTTTCTGTCGGGAGTTTTCTGCCTGAGAAAAATGTGATCCCCTCCATGCTGGGAGCCCTGGGA
The DNA here is from genome assembly GCA_004027165.1 of Ctenomys sociabilis. Classification (NCBI taxonomy): domain Eukaryota; kingdom Metazoa; phylum Chordata; class Mammalia; order Rodentia; family Ctenomyidae; genus Ctenomys; species Ctenomys sociabilis. The sequence continues at coordinate 7,821 of PVKA01004250.1, forward strand.
GTCCCAGTGGCCAGTTGCCATGAAGGCCTGGCTCATCCAGTGTGCCCAAGCCAGCGTTTGCAACTGGTGTGGGAGCCAGCATTGGGGTCTGAGATGCCGTGCGAGGCTTCCCAGCCATCTGGGTGAACGTGGCACGTGCTAGGCCTCACTTGCCTTCTGCCCAAGCCGAAGCCCAGAGCCAGTTAGCTGAACTTCATGTGCCCCTCTCTCAAAGGCTGCTGTAAAAGGACCCCTCCCTAGAGGCTAGCTCTGGCAGTGTCTCAGAGTTAAATAAAAGACTGTTTGGGGGACTGGAGAGATGGCTCAGCGGTCGAAAGCACCTGCCTAGGCAAGTGCCCAGGGACTGTGGTTCAATCTCCAGCACCATATGCCGTGCCAGCTCCACCCCCAGGATGGGCTGAGCTGGACACTAAATAAATAAATACTGTTTGTTTTTGTCAATATATCAAGGTTGTATATGTCACTGTGATCAATTAGTACCCTCCAAACCGGCCAGGGCAGCAAAACCTCTGCTTTGACTTAAGCCACCACCTCAGTTCCTAGTGGTGTTGCTCACAGCGCAGTGATAGAGTTCCCTACAGCCTTGTTGGAAAACAGACTTGGGCTTGGAAATGACTCCGGATGATTGGCAATGATTGCTGTGAATACTGTGCTGGGGCAGATTCAGATAAATGGGTGCTATTAAATGAGCAGTATTCACGGTAGGCGTGAGAGCAGGAGGGTAGCAACCACTATGGCCCCATGCTCATCGTGCATGAGCTTTTAGGGTTAGCTATTTCTTTAACTCAAAAGTAATCAGAATCTGGAATCTTGAGAGAGGGAATGAATAACCGAAAGCCCAAAAAGTGCATCATTTTAAACAAATTTTTCATATATTCTATGTATTAATCTTCTGCCTGAATAATAGTTGAGAAATGTTTTTCCCATTCATAAGTTTTCTTTTCACTTCCTTAGTTTTTCTTTTACTGCATATATTGTTTAATTTAATGTGGTCCTGCTTGTTGATTCTCAATACTATTTCCTGTGTCATCAGGGCTCTGTTCAGAAGGAACAATTTTGAGCACCTATGTTCTGCTCACCTGTGATGATAAGACTTACCTATTTTGTTTCGTACTGGGTTTTTGTGTCTTAACATTTGGTAGAGCCCTCAAAATAAAAGACCCAATCAAAACATTGGCAAGTAAAATGAACAGAGGCTTTGCAGAAGTCTGAGTGGCCAATAATACATGCAGAGATGTTCGACGTCATGGGTCGTTTAGAAATGCAAGTTCAAACAGCACTGATGGACCATCTTATCCCAGCAGTCATCAAGAAACCACACAATAACAAATGCTGGAGAGGCTTGAGGGAAAAGGAACCCTGCTACAGTGTTGGTGGCAACGTAGACCAGTACAACCATAATAAGTATGGAGAATCTTGAAACTAAAACTAGAAATTCCATCCCACCCAGCTCTTTCCCTTCTAGGTATCTTCCCCTAAAAGATACAGACCTCACAGTATGACAGTAAATGCATGCCTGTGCTTAGAGCAGTATGACTGATAATAGCTAAAGCATGAAGGCAACCTGTGTGTCCATAAGCCAGTGAATGGATAGAGAATGTGGTGTTTGAACGCAAAGGTGCTCTACTGTGCCATAAAGAAAGATGACCTTAGGCAGGCAAGATAGCTCAGCGGACTAAGCACCTGCTTTGGCAAACATAGGGAGCAGGGTGTGATTCCAGGCTCTGCATTCCCCAGGGCATGCTGGGCTGGCAACTGAGTCCCAGAATGGCAGTACACACCTGCAATCCCAGCACTGGGAAGGCTAAAAAAACAGGAGGATCCCTATGAGAATGAGCTGCGTAGTGAGATCCTGTACCAAATACATAAATGGAAAAAAAAAAATGACTTTGAGTCATTTGTAGGAAAAGGGATGCACTTTAAGACCACAATGGTAGGTGAAATAAATCACACAGTCCTAAATAGCACATGATTTCTCTAATAAAGAGCAAAATAAATAATTAATAATAGGATGAAGGTAGCTAGAACTCTCAAATGGGAGGGGGATCAAGAGATAGAGGAGTAGGAGGAAATCTTAAAGACAACGGGGTAGGCAAAGAGTTCATGAACAGACACGTATTTGCAAGGGAAACACTTGAAAGAATCAACAACTGGGATCAACTCTTCTTGAGGAGTTTCTGTACATCAAAAGAAGTTGTCAACACAGTGAAAAGACAACCCACAAATTTTGAAAAAATCTTAACTAATAAGCACTCAGACAAAGGTCTGCTGTCTAGAATTTATAATGAACTAAGACATAATAGGGCCCTCAAATTTAAAGACCCAATCCAGAAATGGGCATCTGAGATGAATACACACTTCTCAGAGGACAAAATTAAAGAAGCGAATCAATATATGAAAAAATGCTCCACATCTCTAGCCATCCATGAAATGCAAATAAAAACAACACTGAGATACCATCTCACTCCAGAAAGAATGGCTATCATAAGGAAATCAACCAACAACAAATGTTGGAGTGGATGTGTGGAAAAAGGGAACACTTCTCCACTGCTAGTGGGAATGTAGACTGATACAACCATTGTGGAGATCAGTGTGGAGATTCCTCAAAAGAGTAGGACTGGAAGTCCCATTCAAGCCAGCTATCCTCCTACTGGGAATTTTCCCAGAGGAACTGAAAACATTTTATCATATTGATGTATGTGTACCTATGTTTACAGCAGCACAATGTGTAATAGCAAAATCTTGGAAACAACCAAGATTTCTGTCACATGAAGAATGGTTGAAAAAGGTAGTATTTCTATATAATGGAGTATTACTCAGCTATAAAGAATGATAAACGTGAAGCATTTATATTGAAGTGGATGCCATTTGAACATATATTCATAAGTGAAATAAACCAGACAAATGTGCAAATATCGTATAGTCTCCCTAGTATAAGAAGTGAAAAGAAGAAATACAAATAGAAATGTACAACAACAGCTAAAAAGAATTGAGTCAGATAGTTAGGGCAAATGGAATGGCATATGCTGCAGGGTATTAATCAGCTTTTCTTCTGGATTGTTAACAACTTAAGTTCATAGATGAAAAATTGGAGAAATAGAAGGGCTGTAAGGTCAGCCAACATTTTCAAGGTCAGCGAAGACTCAGGACATAGAAGAACCTATACTGTTAACATCATGAAACTCAGTTGTGCCCCAAATTTTCTGATCAAAGAGATTATGGAGCCACAGAGGAAAGAGATTAATGATGTATAGTGTGCCTGGGGAGAGTCACATGGAGAGAAGACGTTCTCTCAGCCTCTCACAGAGAGCAAACTGATCAAGCAATGGCCATGACTCATCCACATGGCTGACACAGACAAAGGATCTACAGAGTAAGATACAGGATTGCAAGATAAACCCTGAGGGGACTTGACTGACCTCATCAGATACAAAAGCTACATTTTTTTGTTATATAGGTCTTGCTTTATCTTGGCCTTAATGATCCAGCAGAAAAGTATAAAAATGAGGTATATAACGCAGGGCCATAATAATAAGGAGCTGTAAATGGCTATAGTCAACAACTTCTTCAGATAAGTCACCATTTTTGTCGACTGCTGGACTGTGTTTGAGTGTGTCGCTGAGTTCAGGCACCTATAATGGTTTAATGACAATGGAGTGCCCATCTTTGACAGGTCTAGACAAAAAAAGGGAGATGCAAAGGAAGAATCATGATGTGTTTTTGTTGACAGTACAGTTAGGATAAATATGCAGTGCTCGTGCATAATTCTGTGAGAAACAAGATTGCACTAATAGTGTTTGAACAGGATATTCTGTCAGCTTCTAGTACTATGGACAACCACTGGGAAGATAACAAGGTAGAAAATATTAATTGTTGAAATTGTGATATAATTTAGCTTTTAAAAAAAATAAGATACAGCTACATTCTCTTAATTCACTGATTAGAGACATCTGCTATAATAGTGTCTGTAAGTATAATATCAGGTATGCACCTTGTACGATACCAAACCATTACAAAAACAGTTTACAATGTATTAATTATCGAATCTGTCTTGTTAATTTGATATGAAATTGTCTCCTTGCTATTTTTTTTCAAAAATAATAAAAACTAAAATAAAATTTAAAAAAAAGAGATAGAGGAGTAAAGGGACTGGAGGAATGAAAAAGGGGAACTAGATGGTGCTGGGTACATATACCTCCTCACAGATGAACCTTGTGTACTATAGAAATGTACTGAGAGAAAAGCACCTTGTTACTGAAATCCAGGCAAATTCAAACTCACTTAAACAACAGTAAAAATATAGAGATTCATTTATTTGCCCAGATGTCTATACATTCAGGTACAGACCTCAGGCCATGATCGTGAGACTTTTAGAGACCCAAGACAAGCCTTGTAGAGTGCCAGGGCAAGCCAAAGCCCATTTATTTATTGCACAGTGCTAACGCTGCAATTAAACCTGAATACTGAGGTTTTAGTTTAGAAACAGCAGCTTCTACCCTTGGTGCACATGTTGCCAGAGATGATCTTGTCTCACCACCACTGATCTCAACAACTGTCTGCTGTTTAGCTCCCAGCTCTGATTCCCTCCTGTCTTCATGCTGTCTAAGCACAGGGGGTAGAAGAGCCACCATCATCTCCAGCCAGGCTGGGTACTGAACCTGCTTTGGGGTCCTATGTTCAGTTCTCAGTCCCCAGGATCAAAGGGTGAGTAGGTCAGAAATATGCCCATGAGCCCATCTTCTCACATGGCCACCCCTGGAGTCAACCCTCAGGGGCTGAGGGAGAAAGGATAGCTCTTACAGGCAAAACTAATGTGCTGTTATTAGAGGAAGGAAGAATGGATGCTAGGCAGGAAGCTGCAGTAGACAGATGCTTGGGTTTCCACTGGAGTAGCTTTGGGAGAAGATTGACTAGTCCAGACCCTCATGTCACACTAGAGCTGCTATATTCCTCAGAAAGTCCTCCTACATGAGCCCTTGTCGATGTCACCCATGAGCAGGCACTTGTGCAGAAAGCATGAAGCTCCCAGGAACCTCCTGAGGCCCAATAACCCAGTGGACTTCAAGGCATTAAAAAGGGTGACTTTTGCATCTAACACAGAGCCTAAGGGATCAAAGGGTCTTTAGAACATAAACTCAAAGTCAGTAAAAACCAGGGCCAGAACCCACAGTGCCTGACACCCAGGTGTTTTCTGTAGAACAGCATTCAAAGGCAGGCAGAGCTCCCTTAGGAACAAATCTCTCCTCGTTTTTCCCACCACTTTTTAATGTTTTTTTCTCAGGAGTCAGTTATTTAAATACATTTTAAGTTGGAATCTAGGACAGTAGTTTAGAGCAGTAAAGGATTTGATCTGAACCTGACAAAAATTCACAGTCAACCTGAGGCCCACCAGTGGCCACAGCCTCTCTGAGCTTCTGTCTTTTCACTCACAAAATAGCGACAGTGCACGTACCACCGCTGGCATTACAGGTGAAGTGCCCTGAAGACTTTAGCATTTTCCTTGCACACAGCAGCACTGAAGTATGGCCACAAGGGCCACTGAAGTTTACTCACTTGGTAAAATACTACTTAAGTGCAGGCAAGGCTGATGCCTCTCAATGACCTTCCATAGACTCTTTATGCCCATGTTCTCTCCCCAGTATTCCTAACTCCTTCCCAAATCAGAAGGGGATGGAGGAGGGATCAGGACAAGGCTAAGAGGTCTAATGAATAAGTTGTCCTTGGTTTTCCTATAAAGCTGGATGCATTTTGTACTGAGGCTAAGAGAAAGAAAGCATGTTTTCTGCCAGACAAAACGGGTACACTGCAAATCTCACCAGTCTTAAAGGTGTTTTTAAAATGAATCACTAACCAGAACACTGATCAAAGGAAATTGGGATGCAAAGCAAATGGAATTCTCTCTTGCACTGTTGATGGGAATGCAAAATAGAACAGCCACTTTGGGAAATAGTTTGGCTGCTTCACAGAAGATTAAACATATCCAGCAATCCCACACTGCCCAGGCACGTACCCCAGAGGGAAAAAATTCACATTCACATAGAACCTGAAGGGGAATATGCAGCCAATTAGACCTAATCTCCAAACACCAGAAACAGTCCAGATATCCTTCACCTTCTGAGAAGATTAAGAAAACTGTCAAATATGTATAAAGTTGATTATTATTTATCAGTAAACTTGAACAAGCCATCGATACACTAACAACAATTACTCACATTGCAATCACATCCCCCTGGCAGCATGCAATGGGAAGCTACTTCACCTCTGTGGTATTCTCTCTCCAAACTCACAACTTAGGCCAGAACTGAGAACAGTCCAACCAACCCAAAGGGACGGGCATTCAACAAAATATCTGGCCAATGCCACTTCAAAACATCAGGAAAAGGAGACTGAGAAACCACTACAGACACGAAAAACCAAGGAGCCATGGTGACTAAGTGCCATGTTGGATCCTGGATTGTGTCCTGGAACAGAAAAGCGGTATTATAGGAGAACTTCAGACGAAGTTGCCAGGGCAGCTAATGTCCTGCACCATCCCAATGTTGTTGTTTACTTTCAGCAGCTGCTTTGTAGCTACATAAGATGTCAATGAGGGAAAAGCTGGGCAGAGAGCATAGGAGAACTCTGTGCTATCTTTATAACTTTTCTGTAAGCCAAAGGTGTCCCAAAGTTGCTTTTCCAAAGGCTCCCTTCTGTGTGATTCTACTTGCATGACGCCTTGTAAGCTGTCATCATGGGGGCAGATGGCCAGTCAGTGTTTGCCTTGCGCTGAGAGTGAAGAGGGTTGAATCCAAAGGGACACAGGAAGACTTAGGGGTGATGGCACCATGTCAGTGGTTACAGGCCCCAATGAATTTGTTAAAATTCATACAGCACTTTTCTTAAAAGTGTAAACTGCAGCATATGCAAATCATGACTCCATAAATCAGTGCTGTATGACTAAAAAGAAAACAGATTTGATGATAAAAATGGTAATATAACAAACATACATATTTTTTCTCATATTTCTGTAATTTGCTATTCCTATTTTGAAAATCTGTAATATATCTATTGTTATACTTCCATGTTTGTGTCTTTGTTTCTGATACTTGTTTTTGCTTTTGTTTTTACTCTTCAAAATAAAATTAAAATTAAAGAATTATAAATAGAGATAAGAAAAAGAGAGAGAGAAGAAAATACATTGGATTTTGGAACCTCCACAAAGGATAGCCGCTAAGAAGAGCTCCTCAGGTATCAGCAAAGCGGAGACCCTGCCTGGGATGTAGATTAGGACACCAGGGATGCCTCATGCTGGAAGGAAGGTCACACTGTTCAGATTGGTGTCTCCTGTGGATGCCCACCTGTCTCTGTGCTGGTGTAACTCAGGACACGTGAGGCTGTCCTTCAGCAGCAGTCTGAACCCTGTGAGTTTCCCAGACCCTGCACAAGGAAAGGCAGAGGTGCAGCAGCAGGGGACCATCCTGGACGCTGTACACTCTATGCTGTCCCCGAATGGCACACCTCTCTTCCCTCTGTTACCCAGAAATGGCCACTTGGCCCTGCCCAACTACAAAGGGCTGGCATATTAGATAGGGCATATGGAACACTGAGTGAGCATCACTGGCTCTTCAAATCTTCTTGGTCTTTAAAATTGACTTATAAACTCTATCGACAGTGTGGTCAGTTCAATTCAAAGAAAGTAGAAAAAATATGAGAAAAAATATGTATGTGCAACTTAGAGGAGGCATGTGTGTTGTTTGGCTTTTTGGTATGATTTTAGTATATAAAGGTCTTATACCACTGTGCAGCTTGTCTTCTTATGGAAGAATAGCAAAATTCCATAAAAAGACTCTGTTATAGACCCATGTATTCAAGGTGCTTGCTTCACCCATGTCCCTAATTGAAAGCATTCCTGGCTTCTAGTATGCTAGCAAAGACATGCAGTAATTGTTGGCTGGTAAGTCATGCTCCAAGCTGCAAACATGACCTCCTAGTTGCAGCTGACCCACTCAGGGAGCCAGTGTGTAGGCCTGGCAAGGTAACTTCACCCAGGGAACGTTTGACCTTATCAGATTCTCTTCTCCTTTTGATTTTGAGTTGATCATAGGAAGTAATATGTGAGTTATAAAATAAATGGTCAAAATTAACAGAAGCAGTGCACAATTACTATAAAGCAATAGGAGCTTTGAACAAACACAAAGCAGAACACAAGGCACAGAAAATTTACACAGATAGTAGTGAGAAGGCTGGGAGCAGCTGCACTTAGACTCAGACTGAGTTGCTGAGTTTCCTTGAGGAAGCCATGCCACAGAAATCCTGCTGCTCTCGCAGCTTCTCAGATCCATGGCACCCTGGTGCCCTCCTAAGAATAGGGTCCCTGACTCTGATTTTTTAAAAAATAATCTGTCACTTAAAAAAAATAAATATCTATGCTCTCCTCCTTGATCACTGATGGTAAAGTGATTTGAGGGCCCTGCTTCAAGTGCAGAAGTAGTTGCACTAACACAAGGGCATTGACTATTGCACTGAGCAAGTGTTCTTCTTCCTTGAGGAAAAGGATTAAATTAATCCAATTCTGAGGCCCTCATGCCTCTCAGCCTCTTCTTTTTATTCCCTTTTGCCTGGAATCCATACAGAATTTTAGTAAAATGGCTAGAGTTAGTGGAATTGCCCTTCTTGTAGTGCTGGATGTACTCAATGAGTGCAACTTCACTCATTCTCTGATTGTTGGATAGCCATTGCCCTTGGCAGCAGGGCATGGAATAAAGGCCAAATTCTTCATGTTGGGAGTGGATCAAAGTGCTTAGGCAAACTATGAAAACATAGAGGGGCCTATCAGTATGTATCCACTGCATGCCAGTGAGGATACTATGAATTTTAAAGACTGTTCATCAAAAATGTTGGATTATATATCAACACTCTCAAGCTTCCTTCTTCCATGTGTTGCATGGAGGTTTTTTTTTTTTTTTTTTTAACTGATTTGGGGCTGAGATATCTTCTTCCTAATATAGCTGGTCCTGAATTATTATGCTCCAAGGATCTAACCCACATAGGTACTCCTCTTTATCCAACCATAGAACAAACAGAAAATGTCTTCAGAATTGACAGTACTTGATAGATCAGTATACTTTGTTATGAGTTAGACCAAATGTCCCCCCCGAAAGCCCCACCTTCAGAGAAGAATCTGGCTGCACAGGGAATATCACTTAAGGCATGATTTGAAAGGATTTATTCTCACCTTCAGCTCCTCCCTTCTCTCTGTTCTTCCTGGGTGCCATAATTGAACAGCTTTCTTCCACCAGGCTTTCCTGCTCCGCCTCTCTTCCATCCCATTTCTGCCTTGAAGCCAGCCAACCATGGACTGAAACCACAGGGCAAAATAAACTTTTCCTTTAAGTTGTCTGTGTTGGATATTATGTCTCAGCAACAACAACACAACTAAGACCAAAAATTTGTACCAGGAGTGGGGTCATTGCTGTGATTGCACCTGACTATGTGGATCAGACTTTGGAACTGATTTACGAGAGAAGTTTGGAAAGCTTTAGAGATGAAGGCTAGAGAAGCTCCATAATTTTAGGAGCAGTGGTTGACACATGATACTTGCCAGGGCTCCAAAGGCTCGAAAGATGGAATGCTCATAAGAATGGCAGATATTATAGATAGGGATAAGAGATTTCACTTGAGAATAAGAACTTTATTGGCAGTTGGACTAGAGGCCATTTGTTACACCCTGGCAGAAAATGTGTCTTCATTTTGTCTATGTAGTTGGCTGGGGACATAGCCCAATGGTATAGCCCTTGCTTGGCAAGTGCAAGATCCTGAGTTTGATTTCAGACACAAAACAAAATAAAACAAAACAAAACAAAACACAATTTTGTCTATGTCCTGAGACTTTTCAGGTGATTGCAGTTTAGAAGAATGTACTAATTGATCTAGTGGAGAAAATTTCAAAGTAACCCTAAATTCTGGATGTTGCATAGCTACTGCTGGCTGCTGTTAGCCAAGTCTGTAATGAAAATCAAGGGCAAAAAGCAGAAGTGAATTATTGGAAATTTTTTCTATTACACCAGAAAGGAATTGGCTGAACACTTGGGACAAAAGAGAGCATGGTTGTTGAAAAGATTATCATTTAAAAGAATCCAAGTACTTTGTATAGAGACAAGAAGAAAGGTGCTTCATGGTCATCTGAGAAATCAGCAAGACTCTATTGAAGGCTCAAGGCTGAAAAATTATAAATATTTCATTTGAGAAAAGAGTCTCTGGGATGCCTGCCCATTCTGGGCTATCAAGGAAAGTGTATCCCCAAGTTCAGCCATTCTGGCACTCAGAAACTACTGCAACCATCATGCAAATGGGCCATGCTACTCCTATTCTTCAAGCTGGCAAAGACCTTGACATCGTCTATATGGTGTTGGTTTTTATGGCATACAGAAGGTAAGAATTATGAGGTCATGGGAGTTCTATTCACATTTCAACAGAAGGCTAGGGAGGCCAGGCAAAAGGTCTTATGAAGTCACAGTCCCTGCCAGGAATTCATAAAAAGGCAGTTCATGAAGTTGTAGAAATGAAGCCAAAAGTGTAGTGGAGATCTCAGGAAGCTGGAGATGCCAAGAACCTCAATCATCTGCTAATGAAAGCCATGTTCTGTGAGTAGAACCAACCAAGGAGAGATGTTATGAGGGATACAACCAGCCATGCTGGAGGAGAGAGCCTTCCAAAGCTTTTTGGCTTTTACATTTCACCACAACCTACATCAGTTATGAGATGCAGCTATATGGGGTTTAATGTTTTCCCTGCTGGGTTTCAGTCTTGCTTTGACCTAATTTCTGTCTGGTTCCCTATTCCTCCCTTTTGCAATGAGAATGTTTACTTTCTGTCATTGCATATTGGTAGTATTTAACTTTCTCTTCGATATCTACACAGGCACAAAACTAAGAATGTCCTCTGAGTCTCAGAGTAGCCTGGATTTAGACTTTGCTACAATATTCTGTTAAGAATGGGACTGTTAAGATTTTGACAATTATTACAGATGGACTAAAAGCATTTCATATAATGAGATGGAACCTGAGCTTTCTGGGGGCCAGAAGCTAAATGCTATGGTTTAGAGCTAACTTGCTTCCTTGAGCCTCACATCCAAAGATGGGGCCTGGTTATAAGGGATGGGCCTCTGGAGTGTGTCTTTGAAGGTATATTTTTGTCTGCAGCTCCTCCTTTCCTCTCTGCTTCCTGACCATCGTGATGTGAGTAGATTTCCTCCATGCTAGGTCCTCCTACCATGCTGTTTGTACCTTTGAGCTTTGCCAACAAGGGACTGCAATTTCTGAAACTGTGAGCCAAAATAAGACTGTCCTTCAAACTGAGCATTTTTCCCATTAAGAAGAAAGCTAAGGCATCCTTGCTCCCATTTTTCCTCCTGTAATTCATACCTATTCCAAATGGCTGAGCTATAAATTCTGTGAACACTGTTTTAAGTCTATTCCATTCTGAGGAATTGCAGACCTCTAAGCTTTGTAGATTTGTATATCTTCTGAACTCATAAGTATGTCTCAGTGAAAATGTCCCTATGTGGATTTTCAACCTGAGGAAATACTGCTTCCCTGAGGGGACTGATGCACAATGAAAGTCAGAAATATCACGATCATCTTGTGTATAACATCAATACAGACTAGAGTGTTTGGGACTACCTGTGTGCACTAAGGCCTTTATCATCTGTAAGTAGCAAGCTGAGGGCTCCTACCTTCATCTCCCAAAGAAGCCTCACTTTCTGTATGCTTTCCATTTTCCTAAACTTTAAAATCTGAGATGGCTATGCATGGACCTTGGCTGTCAAACCAAAGAGCATTTTTATCCTGCCAAAGGAAGCTGCCATCCTGGGTGAGCTGTGCCTTTGGCTCCAGCTGGAAAGGAAGAAGCTAGCAGGGAGAAGGCAAATATGGACCTCACACTGCCTGAGCTCTGGCCCCCTGCAGTTTGCCACCCATCTGTTACCTGTCTTCAGGAACTGCCCAAGGGGAACCCTTGCTTCTCAGTTCTAGGCTTCAACAGTGAGCCTGTGAGGTGAGAAGCCCAGAGCTAAGCAGGTTAGTTTCTCTTACCTGTAAACCAGGCCCATGGCTAAAAAGAGATCACCTTGAAAAGACAGGTGTGTGGGTCCAGGTTGAAGTCTCGAGTGTTCCAAGCTTCTAGTTTTGATTTCTGGATACAAGCTGGGTGAAGAGAGCCAGGTACTCAGGAACACAAGAAAGATAGTGAAGAAGTTCTGCTGGGTTCATGCTTGTATGTTCTGGCCTCTCCTGTTGACAGCTGTGGGATGGGGTACCTGACTGACTGACTCCTGAGACCAAAGAAAGGTGCAAAGGATGTGCAGTGGACAGCAAGGGAGGAATTTTGCTACATATGTCAGCTGAAAGGTCTCGATCCATTAACCACAGTCATATGCTTATTCTTTTAATTCTTGCTGATCCTATGAAGACTATGGAAATAAAATGGCTGTTGTCCATAGTCTTCTATGCCAGGCACTTATTATATATACACATGCCCCTATTTTAGCATCTTATTTGTCTTACAGTACAGGGGTTTTGTATGTGTAAAAATTTAAAAATTGCATGTACTTCACATTCCACAGAATTGACCCTTGTAAGTGTATGATTCAGTGCATTTCAATTCAAAAAGTTCATCAACACATTACCATTATATAATTCTGGAACATTATTTTACTGCCCAAAGAAACTCTAGAAACTTTTAAGAACTTAGGAGGTCCCTGAGCAACTCATGGAACTCTGGAGAGCTGAGATCTATGAGCCCAATACATTCAGGAATGGAGCTTTCCTGGAACTGCTACATCCATTTAAGAACTTAGGAGGACCTTGGGAAGCCTGAGGGACTCTAGAGGTCTGCATTGCTTGGCCCCATAGTGTGCAGGTGTGGAGCTTGTACTACTTTTTTTTTTTTCTTTCAGTCCTTTAATTAGTCTAGTTTCTTACACTCTTGATCCTTTTTTTCTTTCTAATGTGGAATAAGATACTGTTTAATTTTGCTCCTCCATAGCTAATAATTTTTATGCATATGCTTTAATCATTTTTTTCTCTATAATACGTTTTGGACAATTTCATTTTTGTGTATCTAGGTATGATTTTATTTAAATTTCTTGTGCAAAAGTTTCATTTTTCTTGGAAATGGAGTATTATAAGTTGAACTAAACTCAGAAATCTTAAATTTTTAAATATTTATTGCCTACTCCTTTCTACTTTGAGAATTTTAATTATATGAATATAAAAAGAAAAAGAAAGGAGCAGTTAATGCTTACAATTTTTGTTTTTACTCTGATTTCTTTCCTCTCTTGAATTTCTTATAACTTCTTAGTTATTATTTTTTTAAAAAACAAAACTTACACACTTATATCTAGTAATCTGAAAAACTAATTTGCACATAGCATCATGTAATACAGCAACCATGCATTGTTGGATTCCTATTACTTTCTTTAGTGAAATCTTGTATCATGTGTAATGCTGTTTTCTTCTATCACTATTTTATATTCTTTAAAAATAATAATAAGTACAAACAAAACAAAAAGATCCCACAAAAGAAGGAAAGAAATCTTAGGGCATCAGTCACAAATCTGGCTTTGATGAGAAGCCCGCATGTCCTGACATGAGTCTTTTGCTCTGAGCTCAACCCAGGCTCCCTGAGCACAAGCTTTACAAGCCTCACTCTGGTTCTGAGTCTTCAGTAACTCATGGCAGTGGAAAGAGTTCTCCTCTGTGCATCTTTCAGTGATGTTCCTCTTTTATTAACAGTCCCTTTCACTTGAATCAGTGCTTTAATTTTCAGAACTACATACCAGAAAAAAAAGTTAACTGAGGGCCAGAGAGATGGCTGAGGGGAACAAGCACTTCCCTGGCAAGTGCAAGGGCCTGATGTAAATTCCCAGTTTTCCACACAGAAAAGTAACTAAATCTTTTCCAAGCAGGGGCTATAAACTTAATTTTCAAATAAAAAAGATATTATTATTTGAAGGACCTTGTAATTTGTAGAGTTGAAACCATCAGAGGAACACTGGAAGTCTATTTTGTACCTTATTTTCAATAGAATGAGGGTGTGAAGAGACTTTCTTGTCCAAGTTAAAGCAGCCCCATCGTCCTCTGGGCTGTCCTGTGACATCTTGTGGCATCATTGTGTGGAGCAGGCACACAGTGGATTCTTAGGTTCTCTGAATCCACCATCCCTCTTCCTTGTTCTTAATATGTCCCACCTATATTTTTACCAAGTTTCTCTCACACAACACTGAAATCCCTCGCCTAAAAAGTTAATATGTCATTTTGAGACCAGGCATGGTGGCCCACACCTGTAATCACAGTGCTGGGGAGGCTGACACAGGAGGATCACTACAACTCCGAGCTGCATAGCAAGATCCTGTGCCAAATAAATAATACATAAATAAATGAAATAAAAATAGGAATTTTAAAAAGAGATCAAAAGAGCCACAAAAAAACATAGGATTTAATTGTTCCAATGAATAAATTCAAAACCTCCAATTTCCTCTTCTTGGTGTAGATAAAATGGGAATGAATTAATTAGGGGTAATTTGGGGTAACTGCACATCTCAAGAAATGACTCTATATCAGGATAACTTGTTTCTTGTGACTCTGTAGGAGAGAGAACGCAGGAAGACAACCCAGTAACATCTGCTTGAGAATGACAACCTTGCTTAGATCAGAGATATTCCTTATATCCTCATTATTCAGATTAAAAAGAAATTGATAATAAATATTCTTACACATCAAACAGTGCTGTCTCACAATGAATTCTCTGTTGAACTTCTACCCTTTATAATTTCTTTCCACATGACCAGCCCATGTCTTTTCCTTTCCCTCAAGCAATGTGTGGTTTCAAGTATATACATATTGGGAAAGTGATACAGGGAGAAAAACTGATCTCGGGTGGGTGATCTCCAAACAATAAGCTGAACCTCCAAATAACATAGGGAAAAATGATCTCCTGACCTGACCTGTACGAGTTCATGTTCTCTAAAATCGAAGAATGAATTTTAGGAACAAACAGAGGTTATGAGCAGAATAGATTTATTGAGGGAAATAAAGCCCCTGTCTGAGAGAGGGACAGGAGGGGGGTCCCAAGTGGGTGGTCCCCCCCCAGAGCTTGTACTACTGGTCCAACATTTTTGAACTTAGGAGGATTCCTGGAAGTTCAAGGGATCCTGGTGAATCCAACTAACACCCACTACCTACACTGAAGCCTTGTTGAGTATCAATCAACCAGTCACCCTCACTAGTAGTGAAAGCCTTGGTGAGTCCTACCCTGCTCCCCACTGTAGCAGAAACTTTACACATGCTTCATCACCATCCCAACACTGCTAAGTCCGGATGATTTCTGGGAGCTTCAAAAATGCCAAAACACAGGACCAAAAGGTAATCTCAATCCTCCAGCCCACTCAGAATAAATCCAAGAGATAAAGACATACAAGAATTTGGAAATCACACACATGGAATTTCTTAAATGATAGAAACTGAGGTAAAGAAACAAATCTATCAGGATATACAAGAAATAGATCAAAATAATCTCTCAGGTCCAAAAATATGACAAAAATCATGAAGAATTGCTTAGCACAACCAAAGAACACATAGATTAAAAAATAGAGAAGAATTTAAAAAAGGTTAGAAACACTGGATGATCAATACAGGAAAGAATTAGAAGGCATGAAACATTCAAAAAGATATGTAGGAAATTAAGAACTCCACTGCAAGCTGACAAACCTGCTTGAATGAAACAGAAAATAGACTTTCAGACCTCAAAGACAGCAGAGCAGCGAATAAACCTGAAAGAAAATATCCTTTGAAACTAACAAGGAACAAGGAAATAACAATTCAGGAGCCACAAGATAAAACAAAGAAAAATAATAAAAGAATATGAATTGTCAATGAAGCAGCAAGAGCCAGCATAAATGACATAAAAATCTATTTGCAGAAAATTTTCCATACATGAGAAAATAACCTGACATACAGTTAAGCAAAGCATGCAGAACTCCAAACAACCACAATCAAAATAAATCTATATCTACACACATAATCAGAATCTCAAAACTTGAGTAATAGAATATATTAACAGCTTCTAGAGATGAGAAACAGATCACTTATAATGGAAAGCCCATCCGAATCATGGAATATTTCTCAACATAAAACATCAAATCAAGAGCTTGGAGTAAAGTATTTCAGGTCCTGAAAGAAAATAACTTCCAACACAGATTGATATAACCCTACAAGATTATCTATCAAATTCAACAAGATAATCTTTCCATGACAAAGAACAACTGAAGAAATGCATGAACACCAAACCAATCTTATAAGAATACTAACAGATATTCTAGAAAAAGACACAAGTGACCACAGTTTCAATGACAGCAGAAAGGAGCCACCAAGCAGAGCAAGTAATTAAAAAGAGAGAAAAAGTACAGAACCTAGAGCAGGAAAATAACATGACAAAGATAAGCCAATGTGTATCAGTTATAATGCTCCATATAAATGGTATCAATTCACCAATTAAAAGAAACAGACTAGCCGAGTAGATTAAGAAACAAAATCAAGTGATATGCTGTATACAAAGAAACACATTTAACTCAAAAGGAAATTCATAGGCTAAGGGCTGGCCAAATATCTCATCAGATTAAAGCATATGCAAGCAGAAGCAAAGTCCAGGGGTTCCATCTCTCATCCTTCTGTACTGGCCACACCCTCCAGACATGCTGAGATAGCATTTAAGACTAGGCATGGCGACATGCACTTTTAATCTCAGCTCTTGAGAGGCTGTAAACAGGCAATCACTATGAGTCCAGTCTAGTAGTGAGACCCTGAACACCCTGTAGACCCTTCCCTAAAACACACACACACACACACACACACACACACACACAAATGCACAGGCTAAAAGTCAAAGGATGGAAAACAATTCTCCATGCCATAGGAAATCAGAATAAAGCCAGGGTAGCTGTTCTGGTTGCTGACAATATCAACTTCAGAACAAAAAATCATTCAAAGAGATAAAGAATATCACTACATAACTTAAAGAGGAAGAGATAACAATTATATATACACACACACACCTACTGTAGGAGCGCTTACCTACATGAGACAAATTTCAACAGACATAAAAAATCAAATAAGTAATAATGCAATAGTAATACAGAACTTTTAACACACCACTGGCACAAAGAGGTACATCAACCAGGCAAAAAATATCAGCAAACAAATAATAGAACTAAACAAAACTTGCCGAGAAATCGACGTAGTAGACCTTTACAGAGTGTTTCACCCAGCAACAACAGAACACACCTTCTTCTCAGCTGCACATAGGACATTCTCCAAAATAGACCATATACTAACACTCAGAACATTCTTGAGTAAAAACAAAGAAATTGAAAGTATACCAAGCACTTTTTTTTCTCTAATTTGACAGCCAACATTTTGGCTCTAGCCTTTCAAGATCAGTGAGGACTCAGGACATAAGAGAACCTGTACTGTAACATCATGTAACCAAGTTAATGCAATAAGGAATGAAAAGTGCAAAATCACTACAGACCCTATAGGAATTCAGAAGATCATCAATACCTGCTTCCAAAATGTTTACTTTCACAGGATGTAAGACAGAGGAAATGGACAGTTTCCTAGATACATATGAACTACCAAAGTCTTCCAAGCCAGGAAGATATACAAACTCTGAATAACCCAATCATGGGAAATTAAATTGAAAATGTAATTAAAAAAAAAAGACCTACTAATGAAAGCGCCCAGGTCCTGATGGATTCACAGAAAAATTCTACAAGAAATTTAGAGAAGATTTAATGACAAATTTTCTCAAACTCTTCAATGAAATTGAGAGGGAAGCAATTCACCAAAACTCATTCCTGGAGGCAAACATATTCTGATTCCCAAACTAGAGAAATATCCAACTGAAAAAGAGAACTACAGGCCAATCTCTCTAATGAATATAGAAGCAAAACTCTTCAACAAAATGTTAACAAATGGAATGCAGCAAATCATCAAGAAGACTGCACATTACAACAAAGTGGGATTCGTCCCACGAGTGCAAGGATGGTTCAACATACTCAAATTCATAAATGTAATACACCACACCAATTGAGTCAAAAACAAAAACCCCATGGTCACCTGAATGGATGCAGAAAAAAGTTTTAGACAAAGTTCAACACTCATTCATGATAAAAACCCTGCAGAGAATTGGGATAGATATTCTATTTCTCAACCTGATAAAAGCCATTTATGAGCAAGCAGCAGCCAATAACATACTAAATGGGCAAAAACTGAAGGCCTTCACTTTAAAATCAGGAACAAGACAAGACAAGGATATCCACTGTTTCTACTCCTATTCAAAATAGTGGTAGAAACCTCAGCCAGGATAATTAGACGAGAGAGAAATAAAAGAAATAAGGATTGGAAAAGAAGTAAAATTATCATTTGCTGGTGACCTAATACTCTACATAGAAGAGTACCTCAAACTGTACCAAGAGGGGCTCAGGAGATGGCTCAGTAGAATAAGTGTTTCATCCCTGGTTTCACAAAAAAAAAAAAAAAAAACTGCACCAAGAGTCTTGTAGATTTAATTACCAAATCCAGCAACATCACAGCATACAGAGTCAACACCCAAAAATCAGTAGCATTTTTGTATACAAATAATGAACACACTGAGAGAGAAATTAGGGAAACCACACATCTCATAATAGCATTCCCAAAAATGAAATACTTAGGAATCAATTTCACAAAGGAAGTAAGCTATTTATACAGTGAATATTACAGTACTCTAATAAAAGTGATTGATTGAAGAGGATTTGAGAAAATGGAAAAATATTCCATGCTCCTGGACAGGAAGAACTAAAATTGTGAAAATGGCTATACTCCCAAAATTATTATACAGATTCAATGTAATTCCAATTAAAATGCAATTAATCTACCTCACAGAGCTAGAGAAATCTGTCTTCAATTTCATTTCAAACCAGAAGAGACCCAGAATATCAAAAGCAATCCTGGGAAACAAAGAAGAGACAGGCAGTATCACAATCCCTGACCTGAAATTATACTAGAAAGCTACTGTAATAACATCAGCATGGTACTGGCATAGAGATAGACCTGAGGATCAGTGGAATAGATTCAAAGATGAACACAGAACTGCAAACACACTCAGATATCTTGTCTTTGGTAAAGGGGCCACACATGCTCCCTGGAAGAAAGCCTCTTTAATAAACAGTGCTGGAAAAACTGGCTTTCCACATGCCTAAGGCTAAAATTAGACTGTTATCTCTCACCATGCACTAAACTACAGCCAAAATGGATTAAAGATTTAAGTATTAAAACCGAAACACTACATCTTCTGGAGGAAAATCTAAGTAGAAATCTTAAAGACAGAGGTAGTAGAGAATTCATGAACAAAAGCCAAACTTCACAAGAAATGCTTCAAAGAATCAACAACTGGGATCTCATCTTTCTGAAAACTTTCTGTACTTCAAAGGAAATCTTCAACAAGTTAAAGAAAACCAACAAATTATGAAAAAATTATAGCTGACTGTCTCTCCAATGAGCATTTTCTATCTAGAACACAAAGATTTTTAGAAACTCAGGACCTCTAAATTCAAAGACCCAATGTAAAAATGAGCATCTGCGATGAATATACACTTTTCAGATGAAGAAATACAAATGGTAAGTAAATATATGAAAAAATGTTCAATCATTGGTCATTTGAGAAATGCAATTTAAAACACCACTGAAATACCATCTCATCCAAGAAAGAGTGGCTAACATTAAGAAGTCATCCAATAACAAATCCTGGGGTGGGGGGCTGTGGAGAAAATGAGACACTGGGAGTGCAGACTGGTACAACCACTATGGAAATCAGTATGGACATTCCTTCAAAAGCTAGGATTGGAGATCCCATTTAAGCAAGCTATTCCCCTGTTGGGTATTTTTCAGAACAACTGAAATCATACAACAGTGATATATGCGCACCCATATTTATAGCAGCACAATTTGTCATAGCTAAATCTAAAAATAACCCGATAGCTCTAAACTGAGGAATGGATAAAGATGTGATATTTTTTACACAACTGAGTATTATTCAGCTGTAAAACAGAATAAACTTGAGACTTTTGTTGGTAAATGGATGCAACTGGAGACTGTATTCTTAATTGAAATAAATCAGACTCCTTTGAGCAAATATCTCCTTGCCTTCTTACTGTGATCCTGAAAGAGAAAATGGAATATGAAAGTTATAATATCCTGGGAAAATGGGATGAAGTTATTCAAAAGGAAAAGGTTACTGAGTTGAGGAGAAGGACAGAAGAGGGAGAGAGGGAAAGAGATTTATCTATTATATAAATAGGATGCTTTGGAAAATTGTACTCTGGATTTCTGCTGTACTATGGAAAGGAGCAGAAAATTTGCAATTTGTTTTGTCTCCTTTCTCTCCTCTTAATTTCTTATATATTTGTTTCTTTTTTCTTCTAATTTTACATGCATATATCTGGTAATATGAATAATTGGTTGGAAGACAACACTACAGATTACAACAAATACTATGAAATTCATATTACTTTGTTAAGTAAGATTCTGCATCACTTGTAATTTTTAATAGTTTTGTATTCTCTTTGTAAAATAAAAGAAAAAGAAAAATGAAACTCTGTAGCCTTTAGTAGTTACTTCATAGTTTTTCCTCTCCTAACTCTAGGAGTTATTAATATCCTCTTTGTCTCTAAGGATTTTCCTGTTATGGTCATTTTTATATCAGTGGGGCTATACAGTATGTAGTTTTTTTTTGACTGACCTTTTTGCACTTGGCCTCATGTCTTCAGGCTCATCCATGTAGCCAGTGTCAGCATTTCATTTTTTCTTACTGCTCAATAATACTCAGTGATGTGGATATGACACACTTTATGTAGTCTTCAAGAGGTGGACATTTGGAGTGTTTGTACTTTTGGCGTATAAAACTCTTATAAGGGCAGGGGAGACAGCTGAGTGGTCTAAGCACCTGCCTGCAAACACAAGGACCTGGATTCAATCCCTGGTACCACATGACATGTCCGGCCCAGAATCCTGGGCATGCTGTTCTGGCCATCAAAACGGGGTGTGGTGGCACACATCTGTAATTCCAGAGCTGGGGAGGCTGAGACAGGAGGATCACTATGAGTCCAAACTGCATAGTGAGACCCTGTAATGAATAAGTAAATAAAATTTTTCTATAAAAACTCTTAAGAACATGTGTATAAAAGCTTTTATTTATTTTTTTTTTGTATATGCCCAAGAGTAGAACTGCTGGGTTATCTGACAAGTCTTATGTTTAACCTTCTGAAGAACTGCCAGGTTGTTAACCACATGGCTATATCCTGTTACACTCTCACTAACAGTGAATGAGGACTCTGATTTCTTCACACTGACACCAACATTTGTAATTATCTGACTTAAATTATGCCCATCCTAGTGTGTGTGGAATAATTCTAGTTTGGATTTCCCTAATGGAAGTAGCTTTTACTATAGACTGAACTGTATACCCCTCAAAGTGTATATATTAAGAACCTAATTCCCAGAGACATTGGATTTGGACTATGGTCTTTGGGGGATATTAAGGGAAAATGAGACACTGGAAGGATCCACCAAAGAGCTTGCTCACTTTCTGAGAGGAAAAAGTTCTGTACAATCAGAAATAAAGCCCTCAGCAGGAATAAATAAATAGACAAACAAGCTTCAGCTCTAGAACTGAGGCAAAAACTTCTGGTTTTTTGAGCCACCTGTCTTTGTGGTATTTTGTAATAGCAAAGCAAGACAGAATTACGATCTCCATTTTACAAATAAGGATTTTCAGGCTCACAGAGCCTTGACTCAACTTCGTGCCATGTCTGTGTATGCTGTTTCCTCTGTGTCACTCTGCTACTGGCTTCTACTGTGTGAGAGCAGCTTGGTCTACCAGGTGTAAGCTGCCAGCAATCAAAACCACAGGTAATACAGCATAAGACCCAGTTCAGTAAATCAGAGGCAGAGATTTGCCAAGAAATAACTACCTGGGGATATCTTGGGGAAGCTGTTGTCTGGCCCTTGGGCTTATGTCACCTAAAGATTTAGCCTACTCAGTGGCCTAACAGCTTCTCCTGGTGATACTCAGCCTGCTCAATGTCCTTATCCCCAACTACCTCTAATAGAGAGTCTAGGCCAATAACCTTCACAGCCAAAGTGTCTGTGTCCACCTCACGTGTAACCCTTCAGGCATCTTTGTAAACTCCCCTTAATAAAAATGTTTACATAGAAGTATGATTACTTGACATATTCATAGCAATTTTACATAATCCCATGTGTTGATTCTTGCCATTATTTCTTGTACGATTGGAGCTCTTCTCATCAAGCTTTTGCTTACACCTATGACTTTTGAGTGTTCTATTATATCTTTCAGTAGGTTCACTGTTTCTACTTTAATGTTTAGCTCTTCCATCCCTTTTGATTTTAGTTTAGCATATGGTAAGAGATGTGGGTCCAGCTTCAACCTTCTAGACTGTCAGTTTGCCCAGCACTATTTGTTCAACAAGCTGTCTTCCTCCAGTGTATGTTTTGGCCCCTTTGTGGACCATCAAACAGCTAAAAGTGGGGCTAGTGAGATAGCTCAGCAGTCTACAGTGCCTTCTTCGGCTTAGGCAAAGCCCAGGAACTATTCTGATCCCCAGCATCACATGCTGATGCCCTGCCCCCAGGAAAGGCTGAGCCAGCCACAAAAAACAAAACAAAAAACCCAGCTGAATGTGTCTGTGGATGTTTCTGCATCCTCTGTTCTGCTCCACTGATCCACATGTACAGGAAACAATTAGTAGAGTAAGGACACAACCTAAAATATGGGGACAGCATTTATCAGTTATTTCTTGGATAGAGGACTAATCTTGAGAAAATATGAAGAACTCAAAAAAATTAGACCATTCAAAATAAAAGAAATGGGCAAATAAAATGAACAGACATTTCTCAAAAGAAGAAATACAAATGGTCACAAACACAAAAAAAAATTAATAAAAAAAAACAGTCAATATCTCTGGCCATTAGAGAAATGCAAATTAAAACAATGCTGAGATTTCTCCTTACACAAGAAAGAATGGCAATCATTCAAAAAAAAAAAAACTAATGCTGCCATGGCTATGGTGAGAAGGAACTCTCCCACACTGTTGGTGGGAATGTAAACTAGAACAACCATTGTAGAAATCAATACTGAGAGTTCTCAAAGAGCTAAAATGAGAAATCCCATTTCATCCATCTATTCTCCTTCTAGGTATCTCCCAAAAGGTACCATATTACATATGATACCAATGTTTGCAGCAGCACAAGCCATCATGTTAAAATACTGAAAGCAGCCTCTATAACCATCACTGGGTGGATGGATACATAAAATGAGATATCTATACACAAAGGATAAATTTGAGACAATTGCAAGAAAATTAATGTTATATGAAATAAATCAGGCACACAAGCTTAACTACTATAAGGCATCTGAGTTAGGTAAAGTACAAATAAAAAATAATGTGAAGGATTGATAGAAGGAAACAGGGGGACAGATCTTTTGCAATTGGGACTGGGCCCCAGAGACCAAGGAAAGGCAGGGAAGGAGGGAGGGGGATGGGAAAGAAAGGCATTTAAGTGTTATGTACATGTATCAGTGACCACAATGAATGTAAACATTGTATGCTACAAACAGGAACAAAAACAGTAAGAGGAATAAAAACGGGGAAAGTGGTTTTAGAGACAGAGGAGAGGAGGAGGGTGGGGATGGGAAACAGATGAAAAAAGCATCCAGATGTGTTGTATAAGTGCATCTCTACCCTAAGGTGAACGTGCTCTTCAGGTACTCCAAACTTGCATTAATAAAGTGAAAAACAAAGTATGAATCACATCCAAGTGCAATCTCTTAGCCACATTTAGGCTTCTGCAGCTGGGTAGGAGATGAGGAACCTTTTCAGCTTTCTAGATGAGGCAGCTCCAGAAGTACAAATGAGAGGACAGGTCTCTGAGCCCCTTGCACACACTCCATAAATACATCTCGGCGAGCAGAACACTGTTAGCGTGGGCCACGCTGCAGGAAAGGCTCGGGCCTCCAAGTCCTCACAGCACCTTCCATGCCACTGCAGGCTCAGATCATTTAATCCCATTTACCTAGAAGATGATGATATGATGGCCATTTTCAGGGAAATCCTGCAAGTCTATCCATCTGTGGGTTCTCCACTGTGCCACAGGGCAAGCTAAAAGGGATTTTCTTGACCCCCTTGATTTTAAGAGACCTGCTACTCATTTCCATTATAAGAAAATATTTCACTCCCATTATCTTCTTCTTCTCTCCTTTCTTTTTCTTTTGCTATGTAGGAATTATTATGTATTGTCTCCCAAACTATAAGGTCAATAGGTGGTGAGAGGCAAAACTTTGAAAAGTAGAAAAGTAAATGTTAAAGAATTATCCACCCAGAAAAATCACAATTTTAATACCTTTTTTGTATCATTTCACTCACAATGTTTCATTTTTTTTTAAATGCATTTAGTACAGGGTCTAACTGCACAGATTGAACTCGTAGTGATCCTCCTGTTTTCAGCCTCCCAAGCACTGGGAATATGGGTGTACACCACCACAACCAGTGTCAGCTGCAGTGTCAGTGTGGCCGAGGGGAAGGGCCGGCACAGCAGGCTGGGCATGGAACCCTGGTCCCTTAACCTGCCTAAGCAGGCACTTTAGTCCTCTTAGCTATCTAGCTGGCCCATGATTTTATTTATTTACTTATTTATTTATTTATTTATTTATTTATTTATTTATTCATTCATTCATTCATTCATTCATTCATTCATTCATTTATTTATTATGCGGCAGTAGGGATTTAACTCAGGACCCTACTTTTACCAGGCAAGCACTTATTCTACTGAGCTATCTCCCCGGCTGGCCATGACTTTTAAAATCAAAGGGATCACATGGGTTTGTGGCCTGCTTCTTGCCACTTGGCATGACATGCCACCATATTGTTCACAGTGGGCATGCCAGCTTATTCCTCCATGACTGGCTCTATCAGCTGTCAGTGTGACAAAATACTTGAGGTAAGCAGATTATAAGAAGAAAAGGATTCAGTCCCGGGTGTTGGAGCTGTGGCAACACCATGTGCCAGGGCAGGGAGCACATGGCAGCAAGAGATGGCCAGGATGCAGAGGGAGAGGGAGGCACAGGGGCCCAGTGTCCCCTCAAGGCCACGTGCCCTGTGACCTCACTTTGTTCATCAGATCTACCCCCTCTGACAGTGTAGTTAACATGAGTCTCAGGAGACACTTGAGATCAAATCATATCCACAATAGCCTCCCTCTCCACCAGCAATGGATTTTATCTTTTTTTTTTTTTTAATTTGGACACAAAAATGTCAGTAATTTGTTCTAAATTGAATTGCTTTTATTATTAGTGAAGCTACACAATTATTTCATATTGATCACTTTCCTTGATTCTTTTCTTCTTTCTCTTTCTCCTTCTTTCCTTCTCTCTCTCTCTCTCTCTCTCTCTCTCTCTCTCTCTCTCTCTCTTTCTTTCTTTCTTTCTTTTTTTCTTTCTTTCAGCAAGGTCTCACTATGTAACCTAGGCTGGCCTTAAACTCATGGTGATTTTCCTGCCTCAGCCTCCCAAGTGCTGGGGTTATAGGCATGCACCGCCACAACCAGCAGTTGATTTTTCCGCTTTGCTTTACATGAGGGGAGAGGAGGAGGGTTTGAATAGACATAGGCAAACAGGAAAAAAGAGACAACATTTACTGGTACAAATTCTCTAAGAGAATGGGGCCCTATGTATATCTAAAATATACCAATAAAATCTGATTAGAGAAAAACGGAAACATGTAAAGCAACTTTCTGGATCATATCCACTTTCTGCTAAGTGGAACTAAGTAATGAACAGATGGTGAGAAAGTAGTATAGGCAGAGATAAGGACAGTCACCAACTGTGCAAAATGAAGGCCCTGTTGTTTGTCTTTTACCAAACATAAACCAAACAATGCTTGTTGTAAGAAAGAATAAAAAAGAACTGTATTTCAAAACTCCATGTAACTATCACGAAAGCTCATCTTAGCAGTCTCTTCACTCCAGCTGCCACAGCCAGGTCCAGGGGGGTAAACACTGATGGCAGCATTGTCCCTCCTTCCACTCTTACTGTTTTCCCACAGAATCCAGTGGCACTGCCATAGACACTGGGCACAATCAGGAGCAAGGGTCAGGGGTCTGAAGACCAGCAGCATCTTCATACACAGCTCCTGGGGCTTGCTCCAGGGTGGTCAGTTAGGAAGGAAAGCACAAGGGACCACACGGGCATTAGTAATCAGAGCAGCATATCAATGGTGAGTCAGATAAGATTTCCGTCTACCTTGATTCCAGTCCATAGGAAAAATGGCAGGCTGTTTATTGCCTCACATGAGCAGTGTCCTTTGTTACCTCCTGTCCCTGGAGTGTAACCCTTTTCCTCTACAAAGTGGAACAGAAAACCTAAGACAAGCTGTGTCTTTCTAGCAAGTAGCCTTCCCCCGCCGCACCCTGGCAGGTCCGTGTGGAGCCCCACGTCCACCTTTCATCCACCTTGCTCCAGACAGTGGTTTGAAATAACATCCATTGCCTGAAGAACCATACCCAATTCTGGCTGAAGGAATGCCATCAAAGTCATGCCTAAATAAGATGCCAAGACGTGAGTAGAGATTGTCCTGTGAAAGGGGATCCATTCCTTGTTATCAGAACCTCTCCGGCAGGAAACACAATCTACTCACTTGAATTCTTAGTGCTTAAGAAATGGCTGTTACGGATAAGAGAGACGGTCACCAAACTGATCAGAAAACTTTGAAAACACTCACCACTTTGAGAGACACAAGTGCCTATGCAATGGGGCAGGCCACTTCAAAACCAGCAGGTCACCAGCCTCCTGCTAACTAATGGGAAACACAAGACGTTCAGTGTCATAATGTTGCTCACTTACTTGAGAAATCTTGCCTTCATTTTTAGTTTTAAAAACTGATCACCAATCCCACCATTCATAGTATCAGTTCCCATGAGAAATTCTTTGCCCCAAAGGTTTTAATTCTTTTGCTCCCACTGACTTCTCTTAGGTGGTTTCATGCCAGACAACTTAACTTTCAGGCATATACAGAAGAGATTTAGTGTCATGTGAGCCATTCAAAAAAAAAAAAAAACATTTTTCTTGTATGAGAAAGTTGTGTCCTGGATCTAGTCCAGAGGGCTTCTTTCAAAAGTTTCCATTCTATAAAAACAAGCCTCCTTTTCTTGACCCGGAGGGGAGAATTACACAAGACAGTTAGTTGGTCATGTGGGTTTACGTGTCTGGAGGGGGCAGTAGCTCCTGTATTCTCTAGCCCTATGTAACGATTTACCCCAAAATTTAGCCCCTGAAAACAATAAATGTACTATTTCACAGTTGCACAAACACAGGAGCAACTTGGCTGCTGAGTATGACTTAAAGATCCTCATGAGACTGCAGTGAGGTCAATGCCTTCCTAGGCTGAAGGATCTGCTGTCCCAGAGTTATTGACAAGGGACTTCAGTTCCTCAAAAAGTGGGTGGCCAGAGGACTCCAGTGTACATGATTAGTTCTGTCTACCAACTTCTCAAGTATCCTCACAGTAGAGCTTTCCCCAAAGCAAGTGCCCCAAGCAAGCAAGCCCACTAAGAACAAAGCCGATCTTTCTATAACCTTAACTCAGAACTGATGTCTTAGCACGGCTGCCCTGCTCTGTTCACAGGAAGCAAATCTAGCCCACACATATGAAGAGGAAAATCAAGGTCTGCCTCTTGAACGGAGGACTATCCAAGAATTATATAACACATCTACAGATTTTTATGAAGGATGCTACAAGGACACAGATGAAGTTAGGGTGAAGGGGTGAGGCATGCCACACTCCACAAAACTGCATGGTCAGTGACCTGGAAGCTCTTCAGACTCTGTCCTTTCAGTTTTATGGAAATGGCATTACATATACACAAGTTTGTCTGCTCTGGACAACTGGTCTTTCTCTTCTCTATCACACTGGTACCTGGGACATTGTTGTCCACTGATAGACATTGGGCTGTATGGTGTGTCGTCTGAGGAAGTGAAGACTGGCTATCACAATTCCTGCGATGTCTTCTGTTCTGGTTTTCCTCAATACATGGCTCTTTCACTGCCTTGGCAAAACCCAGGCCACAATGGTATTCATGAGGGGAGGCCCTTCTCTGGGCAACTGGTATGTCTCACATGCCAGCTATGGGCAGGGCCTTGCACAAAGAATCTGCTCCAAAGCCTTCTGTAGTCTTGATTTCTTTTGCAGACAGATTGTTCTTATTGATATTTGTGCCTCAAGGGTGCAAAAGGAGTATGTCCAGCCCATCTCTAAATAACTGCAGCCCCCTTCCCATGTCTACTTATTTAACAAACCCAAGGGGAACACCTGCTTGTACAACTAGCAGTGAGTTTTCCTATGGAGCATCAATATGTGTTCAACACGTCCCACACAGGTACCACTTTGATAGGCTCAAGTCTCTGCTGTCCTTCTGTCTGGACAGCCAGCCAGGTCATGGGCTGTACCCAGACAGTGGGTACAGGATTGTCCACTTGAGAACACTTTTCAAGGTTGGCAGAACCCAGCAGCTGCTTCCACAATTCCAGATCAGTCCTGGGGAGAGAGGCATCACCACTCCTATCTCTCTTCCTTCCTTAAGGGGCACTTGTGCAAGCCATCTGAACTCTTCAGTTTCTGAAACACCAATGCATGTTGCCTCTATCTAGTTTCTAGCCTGTGCTTTAGTCTACAGCAGAGGCCAGCAATCTTTTTTTCTGTAAAAAAAACGGGCTGGCAAGATAGCTCAGCGGTCTAAAGCACCTGCTTAGGCAAGCTCTCAGGGACTGCGGTTCGATCCCCAGCACCACATGCCACGCCAGCCCCTCACCCCAGGGCGGGCTGAGCTGACCACCCCTCCGCAAAAAAAAAAAAAAAAAAAAGAAAAGAAAAAGGAAAAAAGAATCCATGATATGTAGCGAGATGCTGCAATAAATAAATTTTAAAAAAATGGAGTAAATACTTGAGGTACCAGTGACCAGATTAACAGTTATTTAGCTGCCCGTGTGTGGCAGATGAGCTATGGGCAATACACAAATGAGTGTGGCTTTGTTTCAGTAAACTTTTGTTTACAAAAGCAGGCAATAGGCTGAGTTTGGTGTATAGGCAGTACCTGTTGACCTCTGGTATACAGCTATTGAAATCACTGGAAATCTAGGATGCCCTATCATAAGGACTGTGTCTAGATGTCCCTTCCTAGCCTCAAGTGGTCACAGGGATTTTGCAGAGGTGACAAAATATAGAGTGTGTGTTTCACAATGCCTCCCAGCATTAAGGGTGCTAGGGTTAAGGGTGCCAAGTGCTGGATCAGTCCACTGATTGGACTGGCAATGCTGTAGTTCCAGCAGACTGGATACAGTACAAGGGGCAGAGAGAGGCTGGCCCTATTCTTTCTGCTGCTTTTGCTGTCCTCTACTGCCATAAACTGCTGCCCTCTGCCATGTGCCACTGTCTTGGAGCCAGCAGGTTACAGACTGAAACCTCTGCAAACTGTGAGCTAAACCTTTCCTCCTTTAACTTTGGGTGTTGGGTGTTTTGTCTCAGCATTAAGAAAAGTAACTAAGACACTAAATGTGTTATCCCGTTATCGTAATTCTTCAAGGAAATCCATCTAGACGGTGTGGGCGTGTGCCTATCTCCAGAGTGAAGTTTAGCGGTAAAATAACAAGAAGGCTGAGATTTAGGTGAAGAAAATAATACCAGGATATAGTCCTCATGCTGGGAATTAAGAACAGGTGTGTAAAGGAGCACTGGCTTGCTATAACAAGGAACAGTATCTTCATACTATTAATTACTAAGGCAAGAAGGCTAGGAGGTGGTGCTTTCTACCACTACTACTGTGAGGCCAAGCTACACAGTGCTACAACTTTGATCCAATGTGTAAATTAAGCAGTCTTCTTTCTTTCTTCTTTTTTTTGTGGAACCAGGGATTGAACTCAGGCCCTTGTGCTTGCCAGGGAAGCGCTTATTCCAGTGAGCCATCTCCCCAGCCCCAAGCAATCTATTTTTTATAAGCTCCTTAGTTCCAAAGAAGCTTCATTCACCGAAGAGTGGAGTAAAGGAGAAATATAAAGACCTGTAAGTACCAAAAAGAAGGTCCCAAGTAGAAGCTGTCCAGACTAGTTGGACCTAAATGAAATGTCAGGACTTGGCAGCACCCCACAGTGCAGGATGGAAGGTGGGGCAAAGGGAACCAAACTTGGTTTGCAATATTCATCAATGGACCTCAGGTGACTTCTTATCACAGGATAGAACATATAAGTCCTCAGTTGTAATTTCCCCTCGTTTGATTTTGCCAATACTGATATTTTTTTCTCCAAGCCACTTAATTAAATTTGTCCAGGTAAAGGAAGCACAAGGGTGAAAATTGATGGAATTGTAAAGCTGTAACAGGTAATTATTTCCTGCCCAAGTTGAGTATCATCTTCAGGTAGACACCTGGCAAACTGCCCTCTTGAAGACTTCCGTTTCACTACTTTTCACCCCTCAAAACACAGCAATGAGTCATCCTTAAGTTGGATCTAACAGCCAAATCTTGCCTCTGATTAATGTGCTTCAGAAATGAACATTCCTCAGGGTAGCTTGTTTTTGCTGAAATTGCATGCTATCCACACAGCCACTGCAGCCCTCTCAGGTAACAGGTCTGTTTTATGCTACTTTCTCCCCTGTTCTTACTCTGACTCTCACAGAAGAGGAATACATTAAATTTTACTGCTGCAGCATTCTTTGCAGGGCGTACACAACTTACTTTGAGGTGATTTCATGGAATTTAAACTCATTTCTGTATATCCTTAGGTAGAGTGACACAGGAACACTGTTTCTCTCCCTTTAACTATAATCTACAAAATATGGAATTTTCATCAAGGCCTGAGATTATTAGGGTTAAAGGTGTGTGCTGCTGAGAAGGTTGCTTTAAAAGATTCCCCTGTGAAAATGGCCAGATGTTCCCATTTCAGTGCAGTACAAGGACTTAGAACTCTAGATATCTAGCTTCTTACCTGGTGATGGAAAGTGTGCAGGAGCAAACCAAGGTAGAGAAATCTGAGATAGTTAGATACTTCCCCCCGCCCCCGAGGTGAGGCCAGGAGGCACGTGTGGAACCGAACGCCATCACTGGGTGGACTGACCTCTGTGTTGAGTAATGCATCGATACCCTGACCACAAACATATGTGAACTATTCCAGTTTTACTAATAACTTTATTTAAATAAGACACAGGAACTTCTATACTGAAAAAAATACAAAACAGAAGCCACACATTTCCTCGTGTAAAGCCATATTGTATAACTCAAATACTGTTCAGCGCAGTGGCTAAAATTAACAGTACAACTATATACAAAATTTAAACAATTTCTGACAAATTTCTACAGCTGAATGTAGGATACATTTGAGCTCAACAACTTCTGGGAAATTTACATGGCAAAGCATAAGCTTTAACACATTTGGTTCAAAACTTTAATATATGCTAAGAACAAATGTACAACACAATATTTAGCTTCTCATGAGAAAATAAAAGCACATGTCACTATAAATATCATACATCAGAGTTCATCACCAAAAAAGCATGTTCAGTTCATCTTTCTGAAATTGATATTGATACTATTGCATCTTATTTGGACAAAAGCACAGCGTAAGATAACCTATCATGTAATGTTAAACCAATATCAGAAGTCAAACAGAGCTCATATTTATCTTACGGAACTAGGAATTCTCTCCCTTTAACCATAATCTACAAAATATAGAACTTTCATCAAGGCCTGAGATTATTAGGGTTAAAGGTGTCTGCTGCTGAGAAGGTTGTTTTAAAAGATTCCCCTGTGAAAATGGCAAAAGTAAACCAAGTCCTTTTCTCTATGACAGTCTCCTATGATATAACACTGACTTACTGGAAGGAGCCAGAATGCACCTTCAGGAGAGAATATTACTGCAAACTTTGGTGGAAAGAAGAGATTAGGATCAGGACAAAATAGTACACCGAATGCACACACACACACACAAATATATATATATATATATATATATATATATATATATATATATATATAATATTTCTTTAAAAAAATGGTGTTGCATTCTTTTGTATCACCTCATCCTTCTTCAATCTCCTTAAAACAACAGCAACAACAATAGCAAATCCCAAGAATGACAGAAGGGAACTGAAACATTCTTTTAACTGTAGGCACCTTGTTCCATGAACTCTTAAAGAAAAAACTTGTGCCATACACTTCAGGTGCAGATGAGACAACTCTAGGTTTTATTGAGCTGAAAACAATGGAATAAAAGTACAAAAGCTTCCCTTTACTTATGGATACTCTGCGCTACTGAAAACAATACTAACTAACCAAGCAAGAGTCGTTAGGGCTCTCATTACACTGTGGAGAACTTAGGTCAAGTCTGAAAGTTCAAGGCTACTTCCTTGGGTTTATGCTATGCTTCGTACATCCAGAATCTTAACAAAACGCTTAAATGAGACAATTTCAAGCTATTGTTTTTGTGAGTGACTAGATGCACTACTTAGGCTGCACTAACTGAGACGGTGTGTTCTCTCAATGTGCAACTCATGTGTCAGGAAAATAAGCCAAAAGTGTGTGTCATGGTTGAACTTGCAAATTAAAGAATTTCCAAAACAGAAACTAAACACAAACGTGTCTTTAGATAAAAATGGTAGCGATTATGAAACTGATAGCCAACAACAAAAACAAAAACACAAAACCTTCATTCATCCCTGTGAAATTCTGCTTGTTCTGAAAATAAACCTAGACATTCTTATCTTTAAATTTCATCACACATAATGTGGAATGTTTTAGATACACGGTAGTAGTGAACACTTTATTTGTAACATTGTAACAGTCATTAACTGAACAAACCTGAACTTTTCAATCTGTCACACTGACACATGTTGAAACAAGGAATGCGACAGCTATCTGACTCGCAACCACATGACAAGAGTGATGTCACACTCCACAGATTGCCGGTTCTCCTCAAGTTCACCCATGTCCAGGGCTGTCACTCACCTCGGGTTGAATGCACTTCTTATTCTAAGAATATGGAATGTAATGAGGAAAGGGAAATGCATGAAATAAGGAAAGGCAAAAGAGTGATGTTCCCTCTTTAGCTTTGTAGCTGTGAAATATTTAATATCCCAATATGATATACATTCCAAGTTACCTGAGTTAGACTTCAACTGAAGTACCTGAAGCTAGGCCATAGGGTGGGCACTGTGCAACTGTTGTGGCCATATTTTTTTTTTTTTTTTTGCATTGTATGTATTACAGAAATTAGAAACAAACACCTGGGTCAATTGTAAACATAATTCCGAAGTACAGTATTTTCCATAGGACAAAACACAGCAAGACATTTTCTATTTAGACAGGCAACTTTTTGACATTAGAGCTTATTTATACTGAAGAATTTGGAACGAAACACAGGACACAGTACTAATCCGCCAAACATACTATGAAATGCATAGTCTCCACTTAAAATGCTGAATGACACATACATGTTGCAAGCATTACTGCTTTCCACAAAAACTGCTGAATAGGAGTTCCGTCCCTGCCAAGATCAGTGTTGAGAGATACTTCAGGATGCTGATAAGTATTCCATTGGTGGTGGTGGTATTCAGAAAGCTTGTCACTCCATGCAGATAGATGTCTGAGATCAGTCCTCGGGACGTGAGGTGGAGGCCAGCTCCCCCTCTGCATTAGATGACAACATAGTTCTGGGCAGAGATATGCTCCTCACCCTGCAGTTCCTGCAGGAGCTGCTGGGGCTGGGATGGCTGCTGGACAGAGGCCTCAATGGAGCCTGCAGTGCTGGTGTCATCAGACAGAGACGTGAAGGAAACCCGGGATGAGAGCTGCTCCACGGTCAGAGTTGCCAGAGCTGAATTCTGGCCAGAGTTAGGAGAGTTCTTGAGCATCAGGTCAGAGGCAGGTAAGAGAGGGCCTAGAAGTTTCACAGGACAGAAAGCTGATCCGGTTGGGATGAAATTAACCTTGTTTTTGTCAGGACATGAAAAGAGAGGGGTCGAGATAGGCTGACGAGACCTAAAACCATAAAACAAAATTAGGTTTTCAATCATCAAAGAGTTACACACTTTCAGAGGTAGGAAAAAAAATGGTGGGCAGGAGCTGGCTAAAGTTGCTAAAATGTGAATGGCAAGGAATGGGTTCAGTGTACACAGATGGGTAAACATCTTCCATAGCACAAGTCAGCTGGCAGAATGCTCAAGGACACAGCACTGAAGTGGTGTTTGAGACAATTGTCAAAAGGACTAAGCAAAAACAAATTGAAACAAAACCAAAAACTTATAGAGCTCATTAGTTCATTTTTAAGCACTTAGGAATACAGAAAAATGTCCTATATGATAGCTGAAGATTACACAGGCTAGGATGATTTTTCTGTTAAGAAACTGTCTTGGGGTATTACCAATTACTATTTGATTGTGAGGGCTCTCTCCTTGTTCTGCGTCTGCCCACACATGTGGGCCAAAGGGAATTTTGGTGGTCTCTAGAAGAGTTGCTTGACCCAGCAGAGGAGGGTCTCCTAGCCGGCCACCCTTCCCTTCCATTCCTAAGCCTAGGCAGGAGCACCTAAAAGACCAGCCTTTGTTCCCTCCTAGGTCGCAAGAGCACAGCAGCCTCCCTGGGGCTCCTAAGTGGGGACACAGGGACAGGCGAGTATAGGAGCCACATGGTCTCTGCTGAGCTATT
Source organism: Ctenomys sociabilis (assembly GCA_004027165.1). Lineage (NCBI taxonomy): Eukaryota > Metazoa > Chordata > Mammalia > Rodentia > Ctenomyidae > Ctenomys > Ctenomys sociabilis. Next base: position 42,656 of record PVKA01004250.1, read on the forward strand.
CTGCCCAGGGCTTACAGCATGAACTGCTAACTTACACACACTGTAATTGCAAAAAGAAAAAAAAAATCTGTGAACAGAAATCCAAAATCTATGAATAAATAAGCAATGTGTCATTTGGGAAGGACCCTGTCTTCCCGCTACCTAGCACTGTCTAGAGATGAACTAGATACCGCCCTTGCTCCTGTGCATCTTCTTGGCAGCCATATAAATTAAATTTTGAAAGGAAAATTCTTAGACTGAAATATATGTTTTTTGAAGTCGGAATTTCCAAGTTTCTGTGTCTTGGCATATAGATTTCCAGCATACAAACTTATAATTCTCCTTCCGTAAGATCTCTTTTGCCTATAGCGTCTCCTTTTGTAATCTGCTTTGGAAACACATGATCAGCTGGATAGAGGAGTTGATTCTCTGTCATCAACTGGTCTCAGGGAAAAGCTTCACAGCTTTGCACAGCCCAGCTGACAGAAAAGACATTACTTACGCCATTTCCTCAAAGACCTTCACTCGCTCACATCCCTCTGGGGGCTCCCGTTTGAACATGTAGCTGTTGTTTGGTTTGGGAGATGAAGCATACTTGGGTAGCGGTGAGCTACTCCCACTGTCTGTAAATTTAAAGCAGTTATATTAACTAGAGATTGAAAGTGCTTTCAAATGAAACTTGATTTCCAAACAACCTTTTCCACAGATTTTCCACTACTACCCCTTTTCTTCCACCACAGAGACTCCTGTGTTACAAAGTCACTTCTGATATTTTTGCATAGCACAGTTCTTTCAAATAAAAACTTGAATGCAGCAGTCATCTGCCACTGTAACATCAGGAGATTTTGGTTCAGAAGATTATGTTGTGAATAAAGTAGAGTTGCAATTCTGAAAGTGTGTTTTCTTTTTCTTTATCTACTTCAAGAATGTGAGAGAATGGGCTAAAATGTGTAAGTCACAGAAGAATTATAAATTATTACTAGACAGCACTGTCTAGGCAGCTTACCTCTATCCAACTAATTTAACCAAAAAATTTAGCATGTAAAATTTATATCAGTAGAAATGATACTTTTACCAAAATGATGAATAACATGTATACGAGGGAAGAAATAGGTTTGTAACATGTCTCCTTCCATCTGCCTATCATAAAAAGAGCAATTTTTCTTAGAATTTTGCTTTTAAATGTCTATAAAAGAGCCTTTTCAGTTTATATTCTAGCTACTAGCAGACATAAGAAATCCAAAAGCATCTCTGCTTAATGTATTTTCCTCATATTTTTTTCAGCAAAAAGAAAATGGTCTATTCATGAGAGGCTATAAAATCTATATGCAATTTCTCCCTTTCCTATCTGGCAAAGGATTTTGGAAATTCAAGCACAGAAAAATGTGTCATTATCTTTTTAACATGCCAAGTTGTAAAGTCAATAATGTATTTGTATAAATAGTCTCACTGAAAACAAGTTCTGATTTAATGCAAGCCAATCTCCACTGCTAAAATACTAAGTACATGACTGACTGAGATATATTATTTTCATCTATTTTGGAAGATACATTAGTATCTTAATTATGTTATAATTCCAGTAAATGTCTTTAGCTTAAAATGCACAACAGAAACTAGGCAACAGGAACATTTTTCTCACTATTAATAAGGTATAATCCATGTTTAGGAAGCAGGCCCCTAACACACACTAACACTTTATTTTGTGAAGATTCAAAGATTGTCTCTCTTAGTCAGACCAATGCAAATGGGTGCTTATATTTGAATATAGCTGTATGTCAAGGTAGGAAATTACTGTCCGAAACATAAGGCAACTGCACTATTGGGAAATTTAGAAAAGCCACATAATTTATCACTATTATGGATTTCTCCACAAAATGCATAGTTTCTTGGAAGGAACTAAATAATGAAATTGGGTTTCTTTGTATATATACTACTCAGATTTGAGAATTTTCTTAGATTCTTAACATTTACTCTATATCTTACTTAAGCCAACAGGAGGAAAGAATGGCACAATGGCTTCTCTGGATACAATGGTACAAGGCACATTTTCTTCAGCAGTGCACAGAACTTGCAGTCTCTAGGCAAGGCTAGACCAGAAAGGTTTGGACAAAAAGCTGTTTCAAAATGAGGATTTGAACTCCATGTAATACCCAAAGTGCAGTCTGACACCATGGAGTATCCAGTCAGCAACAAGCCAAAGGGAACCTTCATAACAAGAATACAAGTAAACAAACACAGCATGCGATACCTTCCTAGACATTACTGCAGAGCCAAGCACAGCCTACACTGCACACAGAGCCAGCCTGAACAGGAGCGATGCTTGTAATGTGGTTTTCAGGCCACCAGCAGGGTATTACCATGTTGCCAAGGAACCACTACATTATCAGGTAAGAAAAGCCATGCTAGGCCAGGGATTTAGCTCAGCAGTGTGGTAGCCTGCTTGGCAAGTATGAGGTTATGAGTTCAATTCCCAGTAACCCTGCCCCCCCGAAAAGCCATGCTGGTCACATCTGCAGGCCTCTAGGCGATGCCTCTCATTATGTCCTCAAGCCTCCCATACTACTCCTCTTCAGTTTCACTGATGGCTTCCCAGAGTTGAAAGACAGATGTGACTTGGACATACTGCAAAACTAATAATCATTCCCTCAACAATGCAAAATTACATTTAAACAGGCTTCCTTCTTAAATTTTTTCTAATGTTGAAGCCTCTTATCCTTTGTTTTTGGTTAAGCATATTGGGCACAATAATTCTGAGAACAAATCATGAAAATGGCAAGAATCCTGATTCAGAAAAAATTAAAGCTGTCTGACTTCTGTGTAGGCCTCACTCCAGAGGTAATATGGTTAAGTCTGACCTGTGTTTTTTCCTGTATAAAACAGAGTTACCATACTGACATGAAAGCTGAAAAATGTGCATAAAACTGCAATGACACAGTCTGAAACACAGGAAGTTCTCAGCAATATCACAATATTTATATATATTTACAATTTGCAAATTTAAAAAGAGAAACTATTTAAAAACTACAAGCCTATTCCTTTTTCTTGGAAAAAGGTAAAAGAATTGGCATTTTGAATAGATTTGTTCATTCAAACTATTTAGTTACATAAGGATAAAATTTCATTTCTGGCAGGAAACCTCTGATATACCAGATTCATCAGGTTTGCAACAGCCTACCATTTACTCTGTACCATGATGAGATCTTTTATTAATATATGGAGATCTATCAGTCTGAAATTAAAACAAATGTCTGGAATCAATAAACTATTAAACATAAGAAAATAATTTTACAGTGTATGCAGCCATAACCTGTACAATATAATTCTTGTTCTACCTTGCTCAGACAGGTATCTGGGGGAAAGAGTATCTGTTCATACTACACTATATTGAATGACACTGTAAAGTATAATAAAAGCATAAAGGTTAGCATGAGAGATTACAAATATGACTAAATAAGACCTAAACATAATCACTGTCCTGGTGTTGAAATTACTTCTTTTGCTTTAGCAAATGAAATTATCAACTGTTATATGGTTTGGTTGCCTAATAAAATCAGGAAAATCACACAATTCTATAGAATTTCTTGGCAATAAACTTTTAGAGCCAGCTACCACTACCAATATCAAAAACCTGTGCTTTCCACTAACTTTTAAGTATAAACTGAGAACTTACAACTTAGGATTACTTAAGAGTCTCTAAGCTTTTTCTACAACTTCAAAGTTTATGCCTTATGAGAATACTACTATTTACATGAGAATTTTAATAACACATAACTAGCTAAGATCTCCTTTTGCATTCAAGAAATTCTAACTTCTTAGAAAAAATGGTATGAGCTTTTGCTACTTTTAGTCTACTGAGCTATCTCACTGGCCCTGCTACTTCTATTTTTGAACTTCAAATCAGATTGATTATTAAGTAAATGGAACTCAAGTTACAATCCAAATGTTAGGTCCCTTAATTAAATGTTCATCATATGTAGGTGATTTATGTGTTGCTCATCGTTCTTTCAGTATTAACTGAACAGAATCAATTTTCAGATGAAGAGAGCAAATCATAGCTGTCCTTTCGTCTTCATGTGCCCACAACAGTTGCCCTTCTCTCACAACACAGTCCTCACACACAGAACAATGCTGACTATGCTCTCAAATTGACAAGACTTGCTATGCTAGTTACTGACATAATAATTTTGTTTTTAAAGGAAGGAACTGCATCTCTGCTTTAATGTATTGAAAGCCTTATTGTAACATGTTCCTTTATGTTCATGGAGACCAATAAGAAATCAGAACAACAAAATAAAGATACTTGGACTCAATAAAGCATCGGTTGGACCACAAAAAAACAAAATTTAGAAAATAATTAACATTTTGATTTTTTAAATAATTGCCTGTATTTTTCTTAGATATAATCCAAACATATGACACAAATTACAAGTCCCAAAATGATAACATGAGTGGGAAGGATAGTTCTACACGTTCCCTAATCATCCAGTTTCCTTTCTTGAGGGAACTGTTTTTATTGTCTTCTTTACATCACTTTGGGGATATATTAAACATCTAAAAGACAGATGATAGCATGCAGTTTTGTCTCTGCATTTTATCTCTACATTTATTAGTTAAGCACTATTTTAAATAAGAAAAGGTACACACATGGAAATATGAGCTTCTTTGATGTCATTAAAACTCACATAAACTAAAAAGACCTTCACAGTTTGTCGCATGTATTTCAAAGATCCCTGAGACTTGTCCTTCAACTGGACATATCAACCCATCTTTGCTTTTTCTCTTTAGACACAGAAGCTATCTGCCAATTTCACGAAGAGACCAGGCCCCATTCAAGACTGCTGACATAATAATTAAAAGTGGAAGCAAATCATATTACAAGGAGAGTCCCCAAACCAAGTTATAGACTAATCATGACTCTACTGATATAAATCACATCATAGTAAAACCCAAACAGAAAATAAACCAATTTACACAAAATACTTCCTATTTAAAGAAGTAACGTATTTAAGGATTCCAGGAAAATCGCTGTAATATAAGCTTAGTTTTCATATTCCTTAAGAATTTTTTTTTTTTCTTAAGAATTTTAAATGCAAAAAAAAAAAAAAAAAAAAAAGGCTGAGTTTTTAGCTCCATGGCATTGTGCTTGCCAGGAGATCCTGAGTTCTACTTCTGGTACCAGAAAAAAATGCAAAAAGAAAAAGATTAAGAAACACTGGTTTTCAAGATATTCAAAATGAAATCCATGAAACAGCTTCTAAAGTGTCCTACAGGAGAGAGACAAGCAAAACTTTGGAGTTTCTAGTGAAAGTCTCACTATAATGAAATATTCACTTAAATATTTACTGCAAACATACTATTTGCAAAATAGAAGGCAAAGCAAAATGCTAAAAGTGTCTTAATGCAACGTTAGATAAAACCAGCATTTCCTTCCTTTTCAAAAAAAATTTAGCTAAAGAGAAACGATATTGTAGTATCTTCAGGCAAATCAATGTAAAACCTTCAATTTGACACTCTTCTTAAATCTTCTCCACTGTGATGCTCTTCCTTGGAAAGAGCAAGCTATGAACAGAAATCTCTATTAACTGAACTAAAATTAGCTTTTCCTCCTTTAACACGTGGCTGTTGGGTATTTTGTCATAATGATTAGACAGCAGCTAAGACAGGTACTGTAGGAAGTTCCTACAGGAGAGCTCTGTTGGCATGTGAACTCCACAGAAGTTAAAAAAAATTACAGTCCTTCCTTCTCAGTTGTGATACTGTAGAAAACAGCAAAAGCAAAATCACTTGAGTACATTTATTCATCATAACAATTTTATAAAGCATCTGTCCCAAATTTGTAAGTGAAATAATGGAGATGCTAAGAGGCTAACTTGTTCAATGACACATAATAAGTAAGTGGCAAAGCAGGGATTCCATCTGGAAATCTCAGAACCAGAGTTCATTACAGTTACACTACTTCACTAAGTTTTGATCTACCTTGGGAAACACAAGGAGTAACTAGACAATCAAATTCTTTCCTATGGAACGTTCTGTATAGGCCTACAATTCTAACACCTTTACTGACAGGATCTGCCTTCTATTAAGTAAGGCAGAGCTTGATTTTGAAGCTCTCCTTCAAGAACAGCACCAAGTAGGCTTTAGGAGCCAGTGTTTCTTAGAGGAATACAAAAGATAATGTGGAGGAAAAATCCAACAGATATCCTTTCCTCTAACAAAGCTGAAACCACCTTATTTTCTACAATAGAAAGTTTGACTACTCTCTATTGCTTTTTCTTTCAGAGTATGTCATTTGAACAATAAAAGGGAAATACAATTAAATCACTTAAAGGAAAAATTATGTTTTCAGCATAAAGATATATCTTTTGCAGCACAAGTATATATGTTTGTAAAAAATGGAGGTACCATGAAGAGAGGCCTCAAAGGAATATTCAAAAATCTCCACTGATCATTACACCAAGCCAGAAACTAATGTACATGCTTAAGATAAATAAACATGCAAAACAGTTATCTGTTTTTGCTGGCACTTATGTTCTGGTACATAGATAACAGGAGAGGAAGTGAAATAGCAATGCAGGAATGATAAAATTTTTGGTTTGTTTATATTCTAGGCTCAGCTACAACAGCTAGAAGTGAGCTGTGTACTTATTAAGTAGTTTTGAGTCATAAATAGCATCCAAGAGGGTGATCACAGTACAACTGTCAACATTTTCAGAAGGGAGGAAAAGGGCATTTATTTGACACCTACGATGTGCCATCAGACTTTGGGAGTGTGTGTAGCTGTTGTCCTGAAAAAAAAAGAAAAAAGAAAAACAGGGGAAAGGACCTTAGGAACATATTTCTAGAATTCACTAGTTTTAGCCAATGGAATAATACCTTTCCTGGAACACTTGATGTTTATAGTCTGTCACTTTAGCCAACAAGTGCTTCCTGTATGACAATAAGCAATCTGGGACCATAGAGAAAAACTCTTGACAAACAGATTGAAGTTCAAAAGTAGTGATTTTCAACATGTAGTTGTGGAAAGATACATCAGATTTGCTTTTATAATACAAACCACAAAATCAAAACTACCACAAAACCTTGGCTGATTAGAAGGTGTAGGGTCAAAACACAATGGAACAAAGTCTAAGAAGTAGAACTCTAGAAATCAGTACAAATATAGCATATAGAAAGGAGCAAGAAGACACCCAGAACTGACTGCTTCGAAAGTTTGCCTGAGATCAGCCCTTGTCCCTAAAAAGATGGTGTTTTTCTTTTTTACTCCTGGAGTAATGAGCTACTTAGTTTTAATATCCAACAAGTTTAATAAAATTAATATTAGAATTAAGTTCATAGGAGGTAAACAGGCTTATATGCATTGGCTTAGGAAACTACCCATATAGCATATTGTTCATTCAAGAAAATTCAGTTTAAATTACAAGTAAGCAACTTATGGACAGATGAAACAAAACTCTCAGTAGCTGGCCTGAGAAAAATGGTTCCATTTACTTCATGATTACAATAATCAATGCTTCCATAATATCTTGCAAAATGGCAGGTTTTTATAATAATTGCCTAAGTGACTGTGCCAACCACTGATGCTGTGTGGCAGACTCAAGGCTTAATTTTGTAGGTTGCCCAGCACCAGTCTGGCTACTATCAAGTAATGTTGGCTAACTGCTCAAAGAAGTAATGTTTTTTAAAGAGAGAAAAACTAGTTAAAAAAGAATTAGAAACAATACTGAATTTCACTAAAATGATAAGAGTTCAACAGTGGTTGTTATACTGCATATTGTTGTCTTCAAATTAGTTGTTCAGATTATCAGATATAAGCATGCAAAATTGGTAAAAAAAAAAAAAAAAAAAAAAAAAAAAAGCATTATCTGCTTATTTGAATAAACCCGCATAAATCAGCAGCACAATTACCCAAGCTATGCTGTGGATATACACACATACTTCTTTTTCCCTTCCCTCTTTCTCTTCTCCTTTCCCTCATTCAAATGCCACTTGGCAGTTGAGGCTGTCATCTGTGTTATATGAATGATTCATTTTTGCCCTTGTGTTTCAGGTATGATGATGTAGAAGGACCCTGACCACATCTTAGGTACATTCTGATAATACCAAGCCGGAAGCTATTGTCCTGGATCCCTGAGTTTTCCATGCCATAGGAACCAGCACACTTGTAAGTCAGTTAGCCTAGGAGCTTCATATAAAAGAACAGGCTACCATCAATTTTTAGGTTACTGGGAAAACCAAGTGGGAAAAAAAAAATCCCAGAACCAAAATTAAAACAAACTATCACTTGGAACTAGCATCTCAAGAGCTAGAATTCTGTCAGGTGTGTTTTCATCTTGACACTGCAATTGATATATCCATAGGGAAAACCAATGTGCTATTCAGCTAAAATTATCCATGATTCATGGAAAACAGAAATTAGGAATTGGAAGAAATATTGTTAATGAAGTCACAAAAGGGTAAGAATGTAATAGTGGAGGACTAGAAAAATAATCAGTGCAACATGACATCCTTCCTCCCCAGCACCTCGCTCATCACCGCTGTCCCTCTGGGCATGTCCAGCTAGGCACCTGGCAATGGTGCGACTTGCTATTGTACCGAAGAGCAAACTCCTTACAGCAGCTTCAGAATATATAGGAACCCCAAGCTGATCCTAACTGGCAACAAAATTATAGGCATTCACTTTATTTTCATAGTGAAAAAAATTATCAAGGAACCTACAAGTTTCTACTGGAAATAAGAGTATAGTGTAGTAATAAGCATAGTTTAATGTAGAAAATACAAATCAAAGGACAAAATTAGTATTTTTAGAAGCCTGAAACCAAAAACACTGAGCATTTATACTTTATATAGCAATCATGGGATAATTTGAATGACAAAGCATACATAAGATCCAGAAATTATAAAACTGACAACTCTTTCCTTTACTATTTTTTCCCCTTTAGTATTCTAAACATAGCTGTACAACAGTACAATATTTACAAGACTATTATACTTTATAAGGATAAAAATTCCTTAAAGAAATCACATCTTATTTATCTTTACTTCTCCTCTCTCTAGTATATGACCTGACATATAGTAAATGCTCAGCCAACATTCCTAAACTAGAAGTAAAATTTCAGATGAAAACATCTTTACTCTCAATGCTAAAATATACACAAAATAAGTATATAAAAGCAAAAAAAAGCTTAGCTTTCTCTTCACAAAATATTGATAATATTTGAGATTTAAAATCTCCACATGTAGCCCAAATATTTTTCCAGAGAACAGAAACATCAGGTTGATTTTTAATCACAAAGTAACACCCTTACACTAAATTCAACAGAAATCTTAAGAAACTAATTGCCAAATGGAGGTTGTCTTGTGGAAAATAGAAAAAAAAAAACCTTAAAAGTTTCTGTGATTTCTGTTTTGCCCATAATTTTAAAAAAAATCTTTTTTTTTTAAAACATCACTATTATCAACACTTACTACTATTTATTAAGGATTTACCATGCAGTAAAGATTGTGCTAAGCACGTTTCTAAAATAATACATTTAGTCCCTCTAATAACGAAGTAAATGTCACAAAGAAAATTTTTATCATTAGGGAAAAACTGTTAGCTTTAGAGATGATCTGGGACACTGGTGTAATTTTATATATTAAACTAAAAGCTAAATATTAAACTAAAAACAAAGAAAACACTTTACAGGTAGAGTTCTGGTATGGAAGAATAAAAAGACATAGAAGAAACACACAAAGTCTAAGGAAAGGAACCTAAGAAATAGAAATTGGATTATTAGCTAATTGGCAGAATAAGGTGTAAAAGAAAAGGTCCCCTGAAGGCACAGGAAAAACTGACAAGTGATAATAATGAATATTTTTAAGGCGGCAACTACAGGCTATTGAATCCTTAAGAATTAATATAGATTTTAAACTTAACATTTCACAGGAGACCCATGGTCAGGGTCATTCTTAATTTCTTTGTTATAAGATATTGTACCTTGTACAAAACTATGGCAGGAGAGTAATATGTTTATACTTTGCCATAATAAAACATTACAAATTGTCAGGAAAAATAAAAGCTGAATATGTACTATTTGAAACTTACAGTCTAAGCAAAGAGCCCTTCCATCCCACTAAAATCATTTACCTACCAGTCTCAAGGATATGTTTATTTGGAGGCTCTGTAGGGACTGCCACAACCAACCAATCAAAATGAGATACCCATCTTTTCATTACATTTCCTTTTCAGTCCAGCATCTCTCAGTTATCCAAGATAAGAAACTTAAAGAAAACTAAGCTCCAGAATTACTTAGACTCATTATTTCTACTTTGCAATTATCCCAACTACAAAGATCAATAAGTAACAAAAGTAGCCAACTTCAACTACACTCATCTTTTTTATCAGTATGAAAAAGAATATGAGTTCTGAAAGCAGCCAGAATGACCCGTTATGTGTTTGCTACCTATGTGGCCTACAACTTGTAGCTATTGTCTAATATTTCCAAAACACATACACTGGAAGCTACATATCTTCTTATTTATTTTACTGTGAAACATCTAAAGCAAAATGGCTGTGAGGAAATGATTAAAGGAGTTTGGTCTGGCATGATACCTCAGTGAGGTGAAAGCCACCTAACCAGACACTAAAAAATAGACACTTTCCACTTGCAGCAAGAAGTCTGAGATTAATAGAGGAAGGGGGGGGGGGTCACAAGCCCTTCAGTAATTAAAGGAAAAGGGAGAGCAGATATAAAGAGTGAAGGGCAGAGACCAAAGTTAGTTTTAACATCTCATCCACTAGGTATAATGAGTGAAAGAATAAGCCACACACAAAAGAACGCACACTAGTGCCATTCCGTATCTATGAAAATTAGAAATAGCCAAAAACTAAATTAAGGTGGAAATAGTCAAAATAGTGCTTCTTCCAGGTGCAGGGGAAGGGCTACTGTCTGCTAAGAAGCCTGTGGGAGCCTGGTGAGACAACAAACCTGCTCTGTGCCTGAGTCTGCTCACGAGTGTGCACACACACAGAAGTATCACAGGCTGAGCACTTCAGATCCTAGTGTTTATATATAAAATCATGAAGAACAGGTGTCAAATCAGAACAAGGAACCTAAAAATCCCACTTGATTTTGTAGATGTGAGCTTTTCTATGTTTTAAATTTTTGTTGTCATTAATTTCTTTACGATGAGAAGCAGTATGTGTATAATAAAAAAGAATTCAGTGTTTCTTTGGCAAGAACTAGAAAGGTGGAGCTGGCCAATCTGCATTGCGTTTAGAGGTAAGGTTCTAGAGTTAGGGCTCAGAGGGTCAGAAGTTCAAGGAAACAAGGACAGTAGGGAGCAAACACCTGATAATAGGCCAAGACAACTGGAGACACAGCTGGGGCAAGGCCAGAAGAAATCCCACTTTGCGACTATTCACGGCTAATCTATACACCAGAGCAAAGGGCTTTCATGTCCTATAAGTGCTGACTAAACTATATTTATTTGGTTAAAAATATAATCATCCCCTCCAGTTTTAAAAATTATTTCCTTCAAAATCATAAATTATGAAATCTAACTTTAAGCACTAGAAATATTTACCAGAACCATTGTTATCACTGGATAGCAACAAGGCCAAGACTTGGGTGAAGCTGTACATACTCCATTCCACAGCTTTCAGTAGCTGTTGGAACCATGCGCTGTGCTTCTCTGACACATTTATGGAAGATGTTTGTGAGAGTCACAAAGAAGGGGGAAGGTGAAACCAATGAGCAAACAAACCTAGATTAACCAATCTTTTAGAGGTCATTCAACAAAAGAAAAACATGATGCAATGATCTAAGATAAAGAAATATAATGAGCAGGCCCTACGACAAACTTTCTAGCTAGTGGATGCCTCCATTCTCACCTTTATCACGATCATAGAGCAAGTCTTCTGCTGAGCAGGGGCTACCGTCCTGGGACTCCGGAGGACAAAAGGGGGACACACAAGGTGAATGACTGCTGCAGCTACTGCTACGCTCCTGGACAGAAGGAGTCTGAGTGTCTATGCTTCGAGTACTGCTGCTCCTGTAGTGAGCAGGGAGTGGAGCTCTTCGACCATCCGGTATGTCCAAAGGCTGTAGGAAGAGCACCATCATATCATGGGGGACAGTTGCACATTCTACTCCACAGAGCACACACGCGTCTTCCCACATAGACACCATCACCATCACCACCATAATTTATTCTTCAGCTAATAAGGATATCAAAGTTCGCATCATAAGTTAGTTCTTGGGCATATATTTTGAACTAAAAGTTTCACTGAGATAAAACTGTTTGCCTGCACAAAAATTCTGTGGCTTCCTGTAGATATTCCAGGTTTAGTACTTCCCAAAATACTTCTCATGCACAGCAGGAGTTTAGCATTCCATCCCTCATGCCTAGTAGTCTGTGTGGCACATAACAGATCCCCAATAAATGTTTTCTGAATGAATTCACTGAATGACCTAAACAATCACTTTCACTTCTAGTAAGGAAAAAACAAAGTTTATTCACAGGTATGTTTTCATTTCCTAATTTTATTTTAATTTTCTAAAAGCCAAGGACAGGACTATACTTTCTATTTCCTTTGCAAGTTACCCAAAATTTGTGGCCAACTGCTTTATTGTGTTAGTATTCAACATAAGATATTAATATAACTCAGAACAATTTTATCAATTTGGTATCAAACTAAGCACTTGGTATCCAGATTGATAATTTTGTTTAATCCAAGTGCATTGTTCCAAGATGGCAAGAATAAGAAATGTTTGTTGTTCTTGAGACAGGGTCTCCTTTGCAGTGTTTGTGGCTTCAGGCTCCTAAGTGCTGAGATTATTGGTATATGCTACTAGGCTGAGGGTCAAAAAGGAGAAATTTAAAGGAAATCATAAGCACAGATGTCGGACCAGAGGGCGTCCTACAGCTTACCAGGCCTGTCTTGTTTTCACAAACAAGAAACCTGTACCTCAGAGTTCCCGCTGACACAGCTAACACAGCATGAGAACCTGCTGAGCGGATGCCTTCTGCGCAACTACGCTGTTTCCACTGTAAAAACAGATTTCACCCCACTTCATCTGTACACTGAACCGGTGCAATTGACAAGCAAAGGTCTATGTACCAAGTTCTCTTTTAGGGCTGAGATTCTATGGAAAGGACCAATATTTGCATTAATGTCTACTGTTTTTAATCTGATCCTTGTCATTTCAGCAATTTCAGATATGCTATCACAGAGGAACTAGAAGAAGGTAAAACTAGGCAGGGTTCAAAATACATTAACGTTTTCTATAATAACCAACTGAAGTGAAGTCTGAAACCCGAAACTACTGGGAAAAAAAGAACTTATCTATGCAATATACTGCTGCTAATCTAAGACTATGCCACCTCTATAACCTTAGAGTGACTACTGTACTATAAAGACAGCATTCAGTTACCTAATTATCAGTATATTTGTAAACAAAAGGTAGAACTTTTAAATTTAGGAATGAAACAAAAAAATATTAGTTTACTTGATGATAGTCTGACAAAATATTACTTTAATGAATTTATCAATGTTGGCAACTGGTGAAATATGTAACTTTACAGATTAAAAAGTTTAAGAATTTGATCAACAGTATCTTTCACTTACTTCCTAATACATATAACTTCTTTATATTTCCTCTTCTTATTCTATATAGATTATGAATTCCCCCAAAATTTTGTGTTTTGTTTCATGTGTCTTTTTTGAGATGGGGTCTCTCTATATAGTCCAAGCCAGCTTCAAACTTGTAAGCAGTTCTCCTGCCTTAACCTCTGAGTACTGCAATTACAGGCATAAAAGCCTCTTCTCCTGGTTTCCCCAAACAACTTTTGTCAGGGAATATAGGATCATAACAAAACAGATTTAAGAATTCTCTATATTTATACCAAGTAACAGCAGGAAGTGCAAAGGAATGTAATATCAACATAGTGAACATAACATTTTTAATTTTTAACTAGAGGTACGTATTTGATTTATTAAACATTTGAAGTATAATGAATCATAAGTAAACTTCTGGGAGATGGCTCAGTGGAATAAGTGCTTCCCTGGCAAGTGCAAGGGCCCGAGTTCAATCCCTGGCTCCGCCAAAAAAATAAAAAGAAAAAACAAAACATAAGTCTAAAATTTCTAAAAATTACTACATTAGTTGTAAGCTTGAAGTGCATCCCAGAATACTTTGGAAACAACTAGTGCTAAATAAAAATATGACTTACTTAAATGATTTTTGCAAGTTTTAGATTTTAGTAGAATTTTGCTCTGAAGGAATAATGATATATGTAAATGACTATTGCATTTTCCAAAAATGAGATCAACTACACTCCTTTACATTACACTCTTCTTAACATATAAAGGAAGCATTTTAATAGGAAACAGCTAAGAGATGGTGTGATATTTAAAGGATTCCTCTATGACATAATATATGTCAAAAACTTAACTGTAATATCTAAGTGTGAAATGGATAATTTGGTATATTCACCATTATTTAAATGTAAAAATCCTTGAACCTTTACAGGAGTGTCTGTGAGGACGGCACTGGAAATAATCTAAATGTCCATGAGGAAAATACATTAATTATTTTATATTCAAACAAGGACTCACTACCTTCTAGGAAGGCTATATAAGACCTGATAAATTTCTTGTGTTTGCAAAACAGTACTAAGAATTATTGCCAGACAGTGCTATATGCAGTTAGACTATTTTGGATTTTTGGCTATTATGATTACTTTACTGTAAACACCTACAAGTTTTCATGCGAATGCAGTGTTTTCATTCCCTTGGGTGTATATCTGAAGGTGGAATTGCTGACGCAGTTCCTCTATGTTTGACCTGCCGAAGAACTGCTGCATTGTTTTTCAAAGAGTGCGTGCCATTTTACATTGCCGCTGCCATGTGTAAGTGTTCTAGTTTCTCTGCATTCCTGCCAACACTTATGATTATGTCTTTTACTGATTATAGCCAAAAACTAAGGACTGTCTGGCAATAAAGAAAACACATGGCTCAATCTATGTATATTAAGTGAAAAAAGCCAGTCACAGAAGGGCACATACTGTATGATTCTGTTTATTTGAAATATCCAGAAGCAAGAAAATTCATGGACCCAGAGTTGATAAGTGACTTGCACAGGACCTGCTAAGAGGAAAATGGGTGCCAAAGAGTATCAAATTTCTTCTGAGTATGTGTGGGGTGATAAAAATGCCTTGTTTTTGACAAGAGTTGGATAAGCCTATGAATACGCTAACAATCACCAAACCATATGCTTAAAAGAGTAAATTACATGGTTTGTAAGTTGTATTGCTTCAAAGTTATTACCAAAGATACAACCAAAGATATACTTAAGAGACAGTTTGTAGTATTAAAGAAAAATGATTCAAATATCCAATGTGACCTTACCTTGGACACTTCCTCCTTCCCATTATTTTCTTTAATGAACACCTTTTCCAACTCAGGACTTATTCCTTCTACACTGCAGGGCACACGTGAAACTGATGATTTTGGCACTGAAATATTTGACAATGGCATAGGGACTGACCTTGATCCAGGAGCCTATGGGACAAAAGGAAGTGGGGTCAAACTATTTGGGATCAAAGCAATCAACAACTAAAAACAAAGCAAAGAATAAGGCTGAAGGACTGGAGTGGAGGTCAGTGGCAGAGCTTTTGAGCAGTGTATATGAAGTTTCACAGGTAACCTCTAGCATCACCAAAAATATTACAATCAAAATTCAATGGACAGTTCTTGATACTTCAGATTTAATAATTTGCTCTACACATTTATACATACACACATATGTTCTAAAGTAGTGACAGCAAACTTTCAGAGCTTTCAATGATACAAACAGAATATTTTGGTATGGCTGTCACAGCTTTAAAGTATTACTGCTCTAAAGTAAGGTAAAGTTACAGTCACAACAATCCCTGAAAATTGTCTTTATGAAAATGCAAATGAGTAACTATAATGTACACTTGTTCAGAAAAAAGCCACACAGAATCTTTAGTGCTTTTTCCATTTACTTTACTGAAAAAGCAGTTGAAGTGATATGCTTGATTTATTTTTATTTTTTTATTTATGTATTTGGTTGTTGCAGGGTGTTACTATGCAGGTTGGACTCGTGGTAGTTTTCCTGCTTTCAGCCTCCACAGCACTGGGATTACAAGTGTGTACCACCATACCTGGACTCCAGTCGGCTCAGCCTGCTCAGGGGCAGGGCTGGCACTCTGCTCTGGGGATCAATTGAACTGTGGTCCATGCACTTGCCTAAGCTTGCCTAAACAGGCGCTTTAGTCCACTGAGCTATCTTGCCTGTCTATGCATGCTATTATATGACTCCATTGTACATTTCTGAGTTTATTTTAGAAGATTTGTTTACATTGACAGCTACCTTTTAGTATTTTTCATTTCCATTCTATCAAGATTTTATGAAAGCCTAAACTGGGCATGGTGGCACATATCTGTACTCTTTATATTTCAGGGGACTGAGACAAGAAGACTGAAAATTTGAGCTCTGTTACAAAGTAAAATTTTAAAAGTGAGAGGAGGCAGCTAGGGACAGATTCACCACAAAGTTCCTTTTTCAATTCCCAAATAATAATAAAAGTATACTGGATCATTAAGTAATATCAGAATAGTACTATGTTAAATTCAAAAGTCACTTAACAAATGTAAGATTGTTTTTAAAAGTCCTTCACAACATTCCTAAACAGTAACTATCTCTGATGTAGGGATTACCAAAAGTGTTAGTGGACCTTTTGATGTTCAAGAAAATTATACAACAGGAGAAAAATAGAGATTAGCAAAGTAAAAATTAGAACAATCTATGGGGCTGTGTAGAGAAAGGAACCCTTCCACATTACTGGTGGAACTGTAAACTATCTCACCTCAGCATAGAAATTAATATGAAGATTCTTCAAAACACTAACAGTAGAAATTTCATTTGACCCAGTCATTTCTCACAATTCATAATAGTTAAAACTCTTGGAAACAGTTATGTCCGTCAAACATGGATGGATACAAAATTGTGGTATTTATTCACAATAGAGTACTGCTCTACCATAAAGATGGACAAACCTGAGTTAGCTGTAGGAAAGTGGATGCAGCTGGAGATCATAATGTTAACAGAAGTAACTAAAATACACATGTTTAAATATTGTATGTTTCCTGTTATATGACAAACTCAACACACAAATATATAAAGTATGAAATCAAAGATGACAGGAAAAAAACAAGAAAAATAAAGGGACTGTATCCAGTGAGGACAATGCATCTAAAAGTGAACCTTGACAATATAATTGTCTTACATGTTTTACATGTTCTTTGGCCCATTAGTTTGGTTTTCAATCTATACATGTGATAAATTAATTTCATAAGGTCTTCTTACAGCATAAAAAATTGAATCTGATGCTAGAAAAATAAAAGGAGAGGGAGATGGGAAAAGAATGGAATTGAAATGTGTTATATGTATGTACCAATCATGTGCTGCAAACATGTACTAATAATCAAAAAAAGAATACAACAACCCATGATCTCATCTCACATGGAATGATTGAAGGTGATAACACGGCATGTGAGAAGGCAGACTGCTAATCCTGGTCATCACACTAACACTTCCAATCCCATCCTGTGCTCCGCCATCTGGGAACTGGTACCTGTTATCATGCTCTGTCTCTTACTGATTTTGTCATACTGAACTTTCAACTTTTTATTACACATATGCTGTGATATCATACATATTCTTCAGTATCAATTATTTTTTTCTTTTAGCATTTTATAATTTTTCATACTTAAATATTAAAACAATCATGATATACTGATAGAAGTAAAAGGGATTAGTATTTTGTTTACAAACATAGTAATCCAACTGCCCTGACTTTTACCCACATTATCTTGTGTATCCTCAACAGACACAGTTTGTTCAATGGAATATATTTTATATTTTTTCTTTTTAAAAACTTTTTGCTAGTGTAAGAAAAAACTGAATTTTATATTTTATATTCTGCTTAATCATCTTATTAAATTTCAGCTTTTTTCCTTTTTATCATGTAAAATAAAATTCAATCCTAAACATCATTAAATAAAACAGCACAATGAGCCCTCATGCTGTACCAGCCAGTTTTAAAAATCATCACTTTTTGCTAATCTGTCATCTAATACCCATTTTATTTTGCTGCTGAATATTTTAAAGCAGATTTTAGGCTCATATTTCACCTATAAAAATATGTACAGGGAAATATATTTATAGGTATAGTCACATGACAAAAATTAAATGTAAATTTGAATAAATATGTAAGTCTATTTTATTAAATCAACAAATCAATCCATTTATAGAAATACATGTATTCTTAGAGACAGCACATGAAATAATCAAATAATTATACATGACTGCCAGATTAAGAAGAAAAATGAAGGTATGGGTGAATTTCCACTTTAAATGTCTGAGACTAGCTGGTTTGCTTTTACAGCTTTGATGAGGTATGCCTGGCATAGAATAAAATCACCCCACCTAGGATATGCAGTTAATTGAACTTTGATAAATAATCAATCATTGAACTAATCAGAACAGTCACATTTAGATTTTTTTTTTTTTTAATATGTATTTGGTACAGGGTCTCACTATACAGCTCAGACTCCTAGTGATTCTCCTATCTCAGTGTCCCCAGTGCTGAGATTATAGGCATGCACCACCATGCTCAGTCTCAGTGGCCAGCTTAGTGCACCTGGGGACAGGGCCGGCCCAGCATGTGGTGTCAGTATTGAATCCCAATCCTTGTGCTTGTCTAAGCAGGCACTTAGTATGCCAAGCTATCTTGTCATCTCTTAGAACTTTCTATCACTCAAAATAAATACAAATAATCTCTACGGTCTTTTTGGAGTCCAATGTTTTGTTTCTATAATTTCATCATTTTAAGGATTTAAGGTAACAGTTACACAGTATGCAGCCCTTTGCATTGAAGTACCTTTCAATTTTTCCCTGAGCACAATTATTTTTATTTTTTTAATGTATTTGGTACAGGGTCTAGAGAGTCTCACTACACAGAACAGACTTGTAGTGATCCTCCTGCTTTTCAGCCTCCCAGGTGCTAGGATTACGTGTGTGCCACCGCGCCCAGTCTCAATTGTTGTCTCAGTGCACCCTGGGTGAGGCCAGCACAGCGCACTGGGGATTGAACCCTGGTCCCTGAACCTGCCTCATAGGGTACTTTAATCTGCTGAGCTATCTGGGTGGCCCATGATGCTGTTTTTAGAATCAATCATGCAGTCATATGTACGGGTTGCTCCTGCCATTTTTCTGTCACACAGTATTACACCATGGTTATGTGAAATGTTTGTCCATCATCAATTTATGAATAATTTGCTTTTTTTTTAACTGCTATTCCTCCAGAAACATTTATATACAAGTGTTTATGCAGACAAATGGCTTCTCCTCTCCTGTACTGACACTAAAAGGAGTGAATTCTGGACTCAATGGTCAGTTTATGTTTAACTTAAAAAGACACATTGTTTGACAAGCAGCTGTACCACTTTGGGTTCAAACCAACCATTCATTGCTGTTCCATTTGTTCCATATCCTCATCAACACTTGGTATTGCTCATATTTTTTATTTTAGAAATCCTATAATTAGTTTGAAAAGTCTGGTTAATTCATTTTGATTTTCAAAATATACAACATATGCAAAGGGTTTTTTTCTTCACTGACTTGTCTAGAATACCAATAATTATAGACACCTGTGTTGATTTTTATTTTAACTATAATGCTGCTAATACTTTACTGATATTGCCCTTGGACATTTGATGTTCATCATCTTAGTAATATCCTATTTTTAGATTATGAAGTTTTTTTTTTTAATCACAAATACATCTTGAGTTCTTATCATATTATCCAGCATCAAGAAAATCAAATATCTTTTTCTACTCTGTCTTTCTAATATAACAAACTAAATTAATACATTTCCTAATACTAAATCATCCTTATGCTTATGAGAGAAGCCTAATTGTGCTGTCCATATACACCACTTGGGCTTCTTCTGCTCCAGAGTATTTGGAAGCATCTCTCAAATTTTATTGCATGGTATATGTTAGTGTATTTTTTTTGGGGGGGAAACAAAATTCTAATATTCAATTTCTTCTATGTAAAAATAGATACAAGATTTACAGAGAGATACAGAAATAGATGAGTTAAGGAACCATTAGGAAGATTAATTTTCCAGTAAGTACATAAGCTATGATTTTAGCTCAGCCTCATATTAGCTTTCAGACCATATCTGTTATTTAGTGAAGATTAAAAATCTAGTTTTCAAAAAAATTTCTTACAACAACTTAACAAACAGTAGTACTATAATAGTGTTAAACGTTCTGTTATATTTTCAAAATGATGAATTCTTCCTTCATAAGGAACTGAGGGGAATTACTCAGAACAGGAAGAATTGAGCCAGCCTACCTGAGTGTGACTGATGGTTATATGGTTGCCATGGAGAGGTGACTGTCGGTCCTTCTCCTTACTGTGCCGACTACTTTGTTTACTGCGCTGGAGCTGCTGCCTTAGTTTGGCAATCTGCTTTGGGGGAGGGAAGGAGAAAAAGGAACAAAGTGAATACCATTTTCTAAAGATTTTGCCCTTGGTCTTTGAATTAATAAACGACTTTTTCTCAAAAGTAACAGGTGACATTTCATCATCATTTATTTTTTCAAATTTTTAAAATTGAGTCTACTGAAAATGAGAATAAACAGATGCTACAAGTGCTCCATTTCTATAAATTTCAGTAGTGTTATGGGTAAATATATAGAGCAAATTTCCCCAGCTTTATTGCAGATTTTACCTTTGCA
Source organism: Ctenomys sociabilis (assembly GCA_004027165.1). NCBI lineage: Eukaryota > Metazoa > Chordata > Mammalia > Rodentia > Ctenomyidae > Ctenomys > Ctenomys sociabilis. The sequence goes on from PVKA01004250.1 coordinate 63,453, forward strand.
GTGTACTAGTGGGAATATCTTCCTTTTAAAAACATTTTTTAAAGTGAAGAACAGCATTTCAGGTGCTTACCAACTAAAGTAAAAACAGGGACCCTCTTAATTTCCAAATTTTTGTCTTATAAAACAGTGATCATAGGGCCTGATACCTCAGCAGACTAAAGCTCCTGCTTAGACAGAGCACATTGGCTGGGATTTGATCCCCTACTTGCCATGCCGGCCCTGCCCACGGGGTGCATGCATTGAGACTGCAACTGAAACTGGGTGTGGTGCGGCACACTTGTGATTCCAGCACTTGGGAGGCTGAAAACAGGAGAATCACCTCAAGTCCAATCTATGTAGTAAGACCCTGCACACCCTGTACACGCTGTCCTAAATACCACCCCCTCCCCCCACAAAAAAACCCAAAGATCAGTAATTAAGTTCATTAATTACTGAACATTTTAGAACTGCAAATCCCAAAGATGGTGAGGAGAATCAAAATGATTTAGTGTTAATAATTTATTAGCATCCAATATCTTCCTATATATTACTCTTTAATCACACAACTTTTAAAAATAGCTATAACATATTCTACTAAATGAGTCATATTCCTAGGTTTAATAGAAAAGTCTTTATAATATGACCTGGAAGTCATAAAACTAATTATATATTTCAGGTGATATAAAATGTATTTTAAGTGTGCTAGCGGGAGTAAAAAACTTCCAGACTACTTTAAAGAAAACTCCTGGGCCAGTGAGATAGCTCAGCAGACTAAGCACCTGCTGTAGCAAGCACAGAGACCAGGACTCAGTTCCAGGCAACACACACCTCACAGCCCTATCCTGGGGTGTGCTGAGATGGCCACCCAGTCTGGGCATGGTGGTACAAGCCTGTAACCCCAGTGCCAAGGAGACTGAAAACAGGAATCTGAGCTGTGTAGAGAGATACTGTACCAAATACATTAAAAAAAAAAAAAACTGAAAACTATTCAGGTATGGATATGCTTCATGTGAATCCCCAAGGGTTTATGAATTAGAAACTTAGTCCTCAATGTCATGATGTTAAGAAATACTGGATCCTTCATTTTGGGGAGTCCTAATTTTTTGAGGTCTTTATTTATGATAGATATTAGTCCTCTGTCCAAGGAAAAGCTGGCAAAATCTTTATCCCACTCTTTAGGAATGTGGCTTCTTTGTAAAAGAAAATCCTTTTGTCCACATCTTGTACTCTGACTGGAGATAATGATCCATAGTTCTTTAACTATTTTTAAATTATTTTACAGTGAAATTCTGTTTTAGCTTTTCATAAAATAAAAACAATTATGAATAAAAGAACTATTGATACCTTTAAGACACAACAGGAGATGACATGCGGCCTGTTGGAATGTGATTAGGTCATTGGGAGTATTGTCCCCAGAAAGAATGTAGTTCTCCTTGGATACTAGTTAGTTTTTCTAAGGGCTGTCACAGAAAAGCTAGGCTGGCTTTCTGAGCTCCTGTCCTTGTATAATAACTCACTTCCTCCAGCCACAGTGCCATCTGCCATGACAGGCACAACCAAGGGACCCCTCTCCAGAGGGCAAACATGGCAGGCTAAGCGGCTCCACGCCCAGAGACTTCCAGCCTTGGGACTGTAGCCAGATCAACTTAATTTATTTAATTTATCCATGACCCAGCCTCAAGTATTTTGTTCTATCACCAGAAAACAGACTAATAAAGAAACCATTAACAATTTGGGGACATTTACTTAATACTGATATTCTTTTCCTTATAGAAAAGTTAATAACCTAATAAATCAATAATTATTCCTTCAACATCTATAGTAAGCCCGATTTTATGTTTCTTACTAGATAATGTATTTAAAAATTCTGTAAAATACATCAATTTTCACAGAGAAATGCTGTGAATATTATGTATTTTAAAATTATCTAAATATCTTTAACCATGACAAGCAAAAAACATGAGAAAGTTATTATGAAAATATTCAAGAGAAAAATATGTGGGTTGTGAGGAAACTAATTTCTGTCTATGACAAACAAGGGAAACAATATGCTTGGAAATTAAACATTATATTAAGAGCTTTAGATTCAGTTTTCTAAAGTTCTCATATAATGTCACTGCAAGAGATATATGAATACAACTGTGACGTTTGTATTCCCTACTCTGTGCTAAAATGACATAATTTTCTCTAGAGAATATTAATTTTCATGAGAAAAAGAATCTAGTAGGTAATCATTATAAATCAAGAGAGATTTTTTCTATGATAAAAAATAAATAGTATTTCAAATTATAAAAGTTAATTAGGACAGAGGTATAAACCTGAGTGTTTTCTGAAGGTTAATGATGCTTCAGTGGTGTTTCACAAGTAGCAAAAGCTTATGCCCAGAATGTCTGCAGATTAATCAAGGCAACTGGTAATCATTCATTTTTAAAATAGTCTTTAAAAATACATAAATCATCTAATTACTAATTTTAAAATTGATAAACCTTAATAAATCTATTTTAAGCCCTAGATTTAACAAACTGTTGGAAGCAAACTGCATAAACCATGCTACATCCCATAGTTTCTGTGGAATACAAACTTAATGCAACCTCATGGCTCACATACTAACACTGAGCAGGAGTAATGAGCTGTTTAAAGTCCAGTAGGCATCAGGGTAAATGGAAAGTCTGTCTTCTAAACAGATGTACTCAGAGCACTGAGTCTAAAAGTATATGAAATGAAAAGACTACTATGCCACAAAATTCTTCTCTGCTTCAGAACACAGGAGATCCCTGTATCATTTACACAACCCACAAAAGGGGCAGACCTACACAATAACACCACACCTGCAAATACTCTGCTCCCACTAGCCTTTGGTTAGGATTTCCTTCTCTTTTCCTTTCAATGCTAAAGTACCCTATGGCTATGTGAAGCCACCACTTCTATCTAGCCTTATCCACCCCAATGGACAGCAAAAACAAAGGTGTCTCTCACAAAGGAAGGACAAAAGAAGTTACAGTTTCCTCTGACTTCATCCATAGTTCTCTAAGACAGAGGGTAGGGGATCGAGGGATCATAGCCAATGCTGTCTTTCACTTGGCTTCTCAGCCACTGTGAGGTGGATGAGCCACATCCACCACCAAATACTCCAGCCAAGACATACGGTACTGCCACAGGCCAAGGCAAGAGGGCCAAGCGACCACGAACTGTCACCTTTGAACCTGAACTGTTCTCTATTTTAAGTCGATTGTCTCAGGTACTATGTCAGTAATGCAAAGCTAACACAACTACTACTCTATACCGCCTGATGAATCAAAGCAGTAACTCATAAGAAGATAACTATAAAATGCAAAGATATGAAAATGAAAAAATTCATGAGAGCTGAACTAAGATATCTTCTCCATTGAACAATTATTAAAGATGTTAACAGAACTAAGTGTTCCCGAAAATGAAGTTTGGGAAGTTATAAATCTTGGGCTATTATACTCTTTTATATGGAATGGGTATATATGACACACTTTAACATTCAAGATGACCAAATATCTCAAAAGACCGTTTCTGTGCTCGAATTATAAGAAATTTGAAGCAGGAGGATTGTAAGTTTTGGGTCCTATCTGAGCAACTAAGATCCTCCCTGTCTCAAAAAAGTTAATTAATTAATTAAAAGCCTGGGGATGTAGTTCAGTGTCCCCCCAGTTATCTCTTCCAGTAACACACACACACATCCCTCTTTCTTTCTCTCTCTCTCTCTCTCTCTCTCTCTCTCTCTCTCTCTCTCTCTCTCTCTCAGGAAAATATCAATCTCCACATGTCCACAGGGCTGGCCACATGTCAATCACATACACCGCTGATCCAACACCAGACAGAAATGGACTATCACGTGAACTAATTTCTATCTGTAAGCAGATGGCAGAATAGAAACTATACATTAGGACATTAAGAACCAAAACAAATGAGAAATTTATTTATATTTTTTACTGAAGATCTTAAAATGTAATTTCTGCTACATTATTTTAGTATCTTGAAATCTACTGAGACTTGCTTTATGTGTCAGAATATGTTATAACCTAGAAAACTTTTTACATGTGCTTACAAAGATGCATTCTGGAATCATGGGATGGAGTTCTCTATATGCCAGGTTACAAGGTGGCTTGTAATGCTGACACTATCACCTTGCTGTCCTTCTGTCTAGATGGCTGTTCAGTAATGAGAATGGTATGTTGAAATTGCTAATTACTATTATGAAACTATTATTTCTTAGTTTGCTTCATGCATTTAGGAATACTAGAGTTAGAGGTATGCACATTTACAAGCACATTAATGATTGTGATGTCTTCCTTATACACTGACCTGTTCACCATTACATAATGTCTCTACTGGTCTTCAGAAATGCTTTCTGTTTTATCATCTTCTGTGCATGGTATTAATATGCCTCCCCCACTTTCTTTCTTATTACTACTGTTTTCTTCATATATTTTATTGTCTTTTTTTTTTCAACTCATTCGTATCTTTGAATCTAAGGTGTGCCTATTAGAGGTAGCTGTAGCTGAGTGTCATTTTTCTGTCCTGTCTGTCAATCTGTGCACTTTAAGTAGAAATGTTCAGTCCACCACATTTACTGCAATTAGTAAAATGAATAGATTTAGATTAGTCATTTTGTTGTTTTATATTTCTTACATATTTTCATTCCTCCTTTATTAATTTATTTTATGATATTTTAGCATATAATTTTAAGTCCTCTGATATCCTTAAAATTTGTAGTTATTTTCTTGGCACTTTTACAACTTCTCTAGGAATTATTACATACATCTTAGTTTATTCAAATTAAGCTTTAACTAAATAATTATTCAAATGAAACAAACTGTACTTAAAATCCATGTTTTTTTCCTCATTCTTCCTTTACATTATTATTATCAAATATAGTTTATATTATAAACCCCACAAAAGAGAAACTTTTTATATTTAGGGACATATTTCTATTCCCAGTATGCTTCAGTTTTCTCACATGGATTAAGATGTCCTTAAACCACAATCTAATAGAAAGAAATTAAATCTTTATCTGGGGATCTCTTTTTTCCCCCCACTTTCATTTTGGAAGATCTGTTTTGCTCAATAGAGAATACTTGGTTAACAGGTTTTTTGTTTTTGTTTTTGTTTTTTTAGCATTGCCTGAGGGTTTCAATTATCTTTGAAGAAAACTTACCTGTTAAAGATAATTAAGTGCCCCATGTGTGATGACATTTCTTTCATTTTTCAAGATACTGTATATATCTTTGGTTTTCAATAGTTTATAATGTATCTACTTGCCTTTCTTAATTGGGGTCACCTCCATTTCTTGAAACTATAGATTTTCTAAAATAAAAATTGTAAATTTTTCTGATATTACTGTTATGGCTTATATCTACATGGCCTACCAAAGCTTCATGTGCTCATAGGTGGGACTTTTCAGAGCTGGCTGGAACTAGGGTGTGTGACACCAGGACATAACTCAGCTGTTTAGCATACTTCTGGATGTGGGACAGCAGAAGGCCCCAACCAGAAGGCTAGAAGCACAGATGGCATGCAAAGCAAAGCTGGCCACATCAGGGCCTGTTTCTCTGATGCTTCTCTAGGGTACCACCCTGCCTTGGAGCACACGGACCATGGACGGAAACTTCCACAAGCTGACTGAGATAGCTTTCCTCCTGTAACTCTGGGTCAGGTATTTTGTCTCAGCAAGATAGTGACATATTTACTTTTATGTTTCTCTCTTCTTTCTTATTGGCTATTGCTCTACTCAGTCCCTTCTAGCGAGGATCTCCCACTAAGTGTATGCACATGGATATGCTGTCCTGCAGGCTTCCAGGACTCTCTTGACTTTTCTTCCGTTTGTTCCTCTCTGTTCCCCTGTTCTTCAGGGAACATAAAATTTATTGATCTGCCTTTAAGTCACTGATTTATTCTACCACTGCAAACTACTATCAGGTACATCTAGTGCATATTTAATTTTAGTTATCATTTTAAAGTCTAAACTTTTGTTGAATCTTCCATAAAGTTGAATAAACTTTATGGAGTATCTGTAATTTTAGTTCCCTTTAATCCTTTAAACATGGTGTCCTTTAGTTCTTTGAACATCTTATAATAGCTGTTTTGATGTCTTTGTCTGCTAAAACCAACATATGGAGACACTTAAGATACTATTTCTACTGTCTGCTTCTTTTTTCCTGAGCATGTGCCATGCTTTTTTAATTCCTTTGTATATGTGTAAATTTTTGTCGAATGCTGGACATTTTGGATAACAGAGCAACTTCAGTTTTGAGGCTTCTACTTGATGGTGGCTGATGCTGTCCTATTTGTTTTAGTGACTTCATGGCTTAAAAGTTTGTTTCCCACACTATGTATGCCAATGACATCTCTACTCCATTATGGTAAGTTTAGCTCTTTAGTAATTTTAATCACTTCAGTGTTTAGCCAATAAGACATGTCAAGCTCATAAGACTTCTACTCCCTGTTACTGGGATTTTTATGTGGACAGGGAGTACACTCAAAACTGAAGTCTTTCATAATCTTAGTTTTGTTTCCACTAGCACTCTCAAATCTCCTTTTACTACTGTTAGCTTCCTTTGATCAGGATGTACGGGCTGTGGGATCTCCTTTTCTTTTCTATTTTAAATTTATTTGGTACAGGGTCTCAATACACAGTTTGGATTCATAGTGATCTTCCTGTCTCAGCCTTTTCAGCACTGGAATTACAGGTGTGCACCATCGCACCCAGTCTTGGTGGCTGGCTTAGTGCACCCAGCATGGCATATGGTACCAGAGATGAAACTTGTGCTTGCCTAGGCAGGTGCTTAGACCGCTGAGCTATCTCCTTAGCCCTGAAACCTCCTTTTCTTTACTGCTCTTGTACATAGCCTCCATGAACCTGGGATATGATGAGTACTTGTCAAGTCTCCATGACTGTCTTAGCTCTTGGAATTCTCTACTCAATTCCATTAATCCAGGTAATTGTTGTTTGTCTCAAATTATACAACCTTAGACTAGGATAGTCACTGATCCTTCCTGTTTACCTGCCACCACAATCACCTTTTAACTTGTAATGCTTTGTATCAAGTGATCTATTTCAGCACAGGCGACAAAGCTGCTGGTTTTTACGAACTGCCCCATTGCAGTCCAGATGCCACACTAACCAGCTCGGGGAAAGGAAGAAGGCAAGATGGCCCCAGAGAAAAACACCACAAAGGTTTACCCTAAATGCAATAACTTTCATGACAGAAGTTTCTTAGTTTAGTTTGTTTAATCTCCAGAGCACTATCTTGACTATTTTATCTCACTTTCTGAAGAACTCTCTGAGAATGATCAAATCTTTTCATTGTCATGTCAGCCATTGTTTTTAGTATATCCTGGATTCATATAATCCAGTTGTGGTTTAACTACACCAAATCTTGCAGATAACTTTTATTCAATTAACTAGGAGATAACATTGTGTTACACTTTATGGCATGTCCTCTAAAGACTCTTGTACTGAGGGTTTGATCTTCAGGGCAACAACATTCAGGAGACAGAACCCAGACAGAGGACTGAACTCAGAGGATTAACCCACTGCTGAGTTTAGAGTTGGACCACAGGACTTCAGGAAGGGGGTGAGGGTCAGTTACAGGAAGGAAGTCACTGGGGGGCATGTCTTGAAAAAATACAATTTGTTCCTAATCCCATAGCCTCTCTCTCTCTGTGCCTCGTCTCTGTCCCTCTTCCCCTACCTCTCTGCCTCTCTTCCTCCCTGTCTCCATCACTTCCTCCCTTTCTCTCAGTTCTGTTCTTCAGTCTGTCTCTTCCCCCCTTCTCTTTCCCCTCTCCCCTCTCCCCTCTTCCTCTCCCTCTCTCTCTTTCTGTTCTCTGGCTGGCATTCAGAGAGCACTTTTCTTCTACCATGCCCTTAATATCATGTTGGTTTTGCTGTTCCACAAACCTAAAAGCAATGGAGCCAGATGGCCATGGACTGAAACTTCTGAATCTGTGAGCAAAAGAAAACCTTTATTCCCTTAAATTCTGTGTCAGATATTTTATCCCAGTAACAGAGAGAAGACTAATACAGAATTGCAAGTTCCCCTTTTTCATTATTTGCATTCTATCAGTGATATGTAATTCTACTTTAGACATATGTTCTATACTTCCTTTCTTTGTTGTTGCTATGTGAATAAACTGATTCTGTGCATATGTGTTTGTGTGTGGGACAGGAGTTATGAATTTCTTTATATCCAGAATATAAAAGCTTAAGATACAGTAAAAATCACATGCAAATTCATGTTAACAGACCATTCACACAGAATAGTATATGAGATCTACACATTAACTTATAGAATATGAAAATGAGACCAAGAGTCTGGAAGTTAAATATATAAAAACATTTGAGAGACATATCAGTGTTTACACTGAAAGAAAAAAGAAACAACTTACTGCTTTGGTAAACTTTCAATATTTAAAGTAGGTCTAAGGTTGATCCAGAGGGTAGAGTCAAAATTAGGTGTTATAATTCTGAGGATATACACAGAGATAGATGAAAAAGATAGATAAAGAGAGAGAGACTGCCAAAAATATGTATACATGCTTCACGAAAAGAAAAATAGTACGATTTTATTTTCAACAGATGGTGCTACCCTCATATGTGGGACTCTAGAGGGTGTCGTATATCACAGAAAACCCACCACACTGCCAGCCCTTAGAGAAGAAACTGAAAGTGCGTGTGCAGCCATCTCAACGACCAAGGTTTCACAAGCTACACTTCACTTTACTAATACACGTCTGATAGCTCAGGACCCATCACCGTGAGCATCTCTTATAATTATACAGGGCAAAGGTAACACCATGATTTCTCCATAAATTTAGCGTTATAATATTCATAAAAGTACTTTTCCTGAAGTATGTGTACATTTGTGACACTTTCTATAGATATACATATACATCATGTTAGCAGTTTAAGCCAAAACAACTACACTGGTTTCTTTAGTCAGTAATCAATTCCCATCATTTATAATTATGAAGAGTAGATGACTACTTGTGAAAGGAGTGTTTATATATAAATGACTACATTAACACATCAACGCAAGTTTCCATCACTTTATAAAAACAGTGAAAAATTGAGATGAATAAAACTATCAGGAAAAATAATTCAACATATACAAAGATACCTTTCACATTACTCACAAGAAATAAGGAAGTGGGACACAAACTATTTGTAAAAGATGTGGGTTCCACTGTGTTGGGTCCCAAAGGGAAACAATATGCTGAACATCATTTTAAAAAGCTATCGGAAATAGGAAATACTATCCTACCATTATACAAAGTTATTATCAATATCTATGGTTTAAAAATAAGAGAAAAGGGCAAAAACAAAGATAAGTAAAATGAATACAAAGTAGAGATTATCACATAAAATTTGAGTTCATTCTAGAAATGTCAGAGTTGACTGAGTACAAAACAAATATTCATAAAGGACAAAAAGGATGCAAATAAGGAAAACTCTGACTTACTGACCAAAATGTGGAGTCTAACATTTAAATGATGAAAGAGGTCAAATTAGGACAAATATAAGAATTACATCCAGGAAACAATGAAACTACCTGCTAGACCCACAGCAGGTGATAGTCTGGAAAGAGAAATAACTTACCTCTTTGAGCTGATCAGCACTGCCCCATGATGCAGACCGCTGATGCGACCTCTTTTCTGTTCCTTCTTCTGCCCAACAGCTGGGTGTCTTTAAAATAAATATAAATGAGAAAAAAATAAAGAAATTTCACTCTCTTCCTAATGTCAAGTAACTAAAACATAGTTCAAATTTTTAGCACATACCAGTTATAGTGTTACACTAACGTCCTTTAAAATGCTTAGATTTTTATGACCCCCATAAAAAGCTTAAAACACTGCCATATTTTGAATTAGACATGATTAGACATTTTAAGTCATCTTGCTCAAAAACATTTAATACTTTCACATCAACATGAATAACAACCTTAATAAATTCAAAGATCAATTATAAAGGCATATTAGTATTGTTGTTTTTTACAGAGACTAGCCAAACTGAACATGAAGCAGTATGGCTACTAACTGCAATGAAAGCAGATCACAGAACTCAGATGTAGTCCTATATAACTTTTATATCAAATATATAACTGGGTACAGGGCTAATTACAATGTTCTTCTGCTATTTGAGGAAAAAGTATTATGTAAGTATCTTTTCTGGAAACATGTGAAGCATCTTTATATTAAACACAATTATTACAAATTAGGTGCAGTGGCACATGCCTGCAATTCCAGCTACTAATGAGGCTGAAACAGGAAGATTATAAATCTAAAGCCAGCCTGGGCAACTTACAAAGACCATGTCTCAAAATAAAAAGGGCTGGGGATATAGTTAAGTAGCAGTTCAATCCCCAGTACGGCACACAAAAAGCACAGATAATCTTTACAAAACTCAATGAGAAAAAGGTTACGAACAATAGAATTTAAACTAAAACACTGTTTTTACTTATTTAACCATTAACAGATACAACATCTAAATGTAACACTAAATTATAAATGTTATAAAATAGTAAGAAAAGAAATTAATTTAAAATCAAATAATATTAAAATACTGCCCTTAATAAAAGAGATAATTCAGTTTAATATAAAGTTAAAAAATCACTAAAGACAATGGATAATACATATCACAGTAAATGTAGCTTTAATTTTTTTAATTTCATAGCAAAAAGTCATTTACATTGAAGCTTCTTGAGAATTTACATTATAAGCTCTTAGAAGGTACTAGTTCTACTATATGCAGCTCAAAATTATTGAAGTTTTTTTTAAAAAGCTACCATCTCTTAAAGTAACAATAGAGATCCAAAATTCAATGTTAGTTGAATAAATATAAAAATAAACTGCTTAAAGAGTATACTACTAATGGAAGCCATTCATTTGAAAGAACATTTTATTCAGCTGGCAAGTGTAAGGATAAGCATACAACAGCATACATGAGCTGCTTGCAAAGTGTCAATCCTAGACAATGCATGATAATCTGAAAACAATTTAGCCTCCTAAATAACCATCTCCTTATTAATCTATTATAAAGTTATTTAACTATAACAGTTTTACTCAGAATTTTATTTTGAAAATCTGTATGTCTTAGTAATTCTGCCTATCGAGTAGCACTGTGCTTAGCAAGAAACACCTGACCAGTGATCACTATCTACACAGCTCAAAAGTTCATTCACAGAAAATGAGTGGGGCTCCCACCAGGCCCTGTATTTAGGCAACAACATTCATAATATTGTGTTCATTTTGTACAACCCTAAGTTTTTCAAAGAATTTGTATCTCTGACTGAGAGATAAGTCAATAGCTGAGGAATTTTGCAGCTGCTTTAATGATTGCAAGCTTGCCAATGGCAAACAACTCAATCTGAGGCTTGCTATCTCAGAGCACATTCTTTCATACTGGCATTCTTTTCTTATTTTTTTTATAACAGCTTTATCAAATTGCAATTTCTTTACCACACAGTTAAAATACTTAAGTGTAAGTAAATCTCAGTGGATTTTAGCACATGTGAAGCTGTGCGAAACCATGATGATAATCAAATTTAAAGCAATTTTTTAACTGAATACAAAACTCTACCCACTAGCTATCATCTCTCAATTTCTCAACTCTAAATCTAGGCAACTATTAAGCTAGTCTCTGTCTTCATGGATTTTCCTATTCTGGGAATTCTTAATTTTTATTCAAATAGTCCATGTGTCAGGCATAGTGCCCTATGCCTGTAATCCCAGCATTAAGGAAACTGACACAAGAGAATCACCAAGAGTTCTAGGCCAGCCTGAACTAAAATGGTGGGTTCAAGGCCAGCTTGAGCTGCCTAGAAAAAACTCTCAAAACAGCAACAACAACAACAACAACAACAACAAAATATGATCATAGTAAAAATAAAGACCTAACATATCCAAAGAAATGGAAATCCTTCAAAGTGAATTCTAACACTACACTGGAGTGAAACTAGAAAGCAACAGTAGAAACATACTTAGGATACCACTGGCCATGCCTCTACTCCCAGTACTTGAGGCTGAGAGAGGAAGATAACTGTGAGTTCAAGGCCAGGCTAAGCTATATAAACAAGTTCAAGGCAGCCTGAACTGCAGGGTAAGATCCTGCCTAAAACAGAACAAAAGACACTTTCTTTTTTTCTTCTCTTTTTCCTTATTAACTTTTTCAAGCTGGCCAAATAGCTCAGTGGATTAAAGCACCTGCTTAGGCAGACACAGGGGGCAGGGACTCAATCCCCAGGTCTGCAATGCTGGCCCCGCCCCCAGAGCGTGCTGAGATACAACTGAGACTGGGTGTGGTGGGGCATGCCTGTAACCCCAGTGCTTGGGAGGCTGAAAACAAGAGGATCACTATGAGTCCGGTCTACAGTAAGACCCTGTAGATCTTTGTCCTAAATACAAGAAAAAAAAAAAAGGTTTTTACAGAAGGAAAACTAGGTGATACTCAAGCTTCTGTATCTGACTTCACTTAATATTACAGTCTCAGGGTATATCCATTTTCTTACAAGTGCCATAAGTTTATCTTTATCTTTTTATTCAGAAAATTTTGTCTACACCTATGTCTTACAAAGTTGTACTTCATGGGCTGGCCAAATAGCTCAGTGGATTAAAGCACCTGCAAGCAGGTGCAGGGGCTGGGGGTTTTCTTAATTCATCAGTTTGTAGATGGACATATAGGCTATTATAAGCTGTGCACATGCTATAAGCATGGATAATATCACTGAGGCATAATGTTTTAACTCCTTCAGGAAGATACACAAAAGGAGAATAGCTGGGTCAAATGGAATTTTATTTTTAGGTTTCTGAGGAATTTCCATAGTGGCTATACCAATTTATACTCTCACCAACAACAGTTTTCTTCCCACAGCCTCTGCAGCATTTGTTATTGTTTCATTTCTTGATAACAGTCATTTTCCTGTGTAGAACTAGAATCTTAATGTTTTAGTTCCATTTCCAAGGTGGCCATGCCGCAGGGGAGATAGCTTGGCAGTTTAAGTACCTGCCTGGCAAGCGCAAGGACCTGGGTTTGATTCCTACTACTGCATGTCTGTCATCCCAGCACTGGGGAGGCTGAGATAGGAGGACCACTATTAGTCTGAGCTGCACAATAAGACCTGTACCAAATATATAAAAGCTTAAAATAAAATACAGTGGCCAGTAATGCTGGACATTTTTTCATGTATTTATTGGCCAACTGCATTTCACTTGTATTTCCAAGTATCTATTCATTCAGGGGTCCATTTTTTGACTGGATATTTAAATTGGAGAGGGTCTGATTTTTTTAAAGTTTTTATATTCTTGATGTTAGTCCTTTGTCAGAAGAGTTGCTGTCAAGTTTTTCCCATTTTGTAGGTCTTTTCACTTCACTGATGAATGTAATTCCATTTGTAGATTCTTGGTTATATTTCTAGAAAATTGAGATTTTATTCAGAAAATTCTGTCTACACCTATGTCTTACAAAGTTTTATCTCATAGGCTGGTCAAATAGCTCAGTGGATTAAAGTGCCTTCAAGCAGGCACAGGGGCTGGGGGGTTCGATCCCCAGCATGCCTTGCCAGCCCCACCCCCATAGTGCACTGAGGTGGCAATTGAGACTGGCCATGGTAGCACGTGCCTGTAATCCCAGAGGCTGTAAACAGAAGGATCACTATGAGTCCAATCTAGTAGTGAGACGCTGAACACCCTGTAGACCCTTTCCTAAAATACAAAAAATAAAAAAAGGAAAATAATCACACGACATAGCAAACAATTTTTCTTTCATATCACCAAACAGCCCCTTCAACCAGTTATTCTGGGTACTATCTAGACCAGAATTTTTAAAGTGTTATTTATCACCTTGTTTCTGGGTGTCAAAATGCATGATAAAAGGATTCTGTGGTCAAATGAATTGGAGAGAAATTGTATGTATTTCTTTATTCCATGTATAAATGCATTCCAAAAGCTTAAACTCTCTTATGCCTTTCTCTCTTTCATACACACACAGATACACTTTTCAAAAATCTGCCTAACTTACTACTTATATGATGACATAATACTTTATAAGTATACTTATTAACATCTGCAAAGCTCAGCTCCATACATAACTTGGAAGGAAATATAAATAACTATAGATTTTATTATAGTTATGTAATAGCTTAATTTTCAGCCATTACATTTTAAAGATATTTGTTCTTTCTAGCTGCGTCCACTTACCCATAAAGAAAAAAATGAACCTTTTGTAACATCTGACTAAGAGAGAACCAAGCCTATCTACACTACTGACAAAAATATGCTCAGCATAAAAAACTCCTCTCTATGTAAAAAGGGTACCTATATGTGGAAAAGGTTGCTTTCAATCTCACTCCCCAGTTTTCCAAAGTCCAGGCCATAAAACTTTTCAAGCCCTCAAGTCCATCCTCTCAGCTCTGGATTCCTGTGCAAGATCCACTTTGCTAAACGTAACCTAGCAGGGCTGCAAAGATTTCAAAATGAGTACACAGTAGAAAAATTACTTCTTCTGGCTCAACTAAGAAACAACTACTGAAAGATACTTTCATTATGTATATCTTTCTTCACAATCTAGCACTGGTACTATGCTTTCTGCTTTATCAGTTTCAAAACACTGCAATTCCTATTTTCAAGATGTGAAAGTCTGAAGCTTTTTCCAAAAGGATCTTAAAGGCCTGAATAGGTGTGTGTTTTGGTTTGTAGTCTTCCTTCCTTTTTTCTTACACAAATTCTCTAGAGAATTCTAATGGAAGGTAAAGTTTGAAAAACCCTGTCTCACACTAAAGAAACAAAAATTACTAAGAGATTCTCACTTGAATTGTCACACTAACCATTTACCCACTCATTTTTCTGGCTAGATTTTAACATGTTATTGTTTATAAATCTCTCAAACCCTACCAAAAGCCAGCAAAGTAGAGGACTATGGGACACAGTCAAATATATTTTCATATGATTCTAAAAACACTCACTGAAGCCATAAAATTAACAGTATTCAGCTGATAACAACCTAAAGCTCAGGGGAGAGACTAGTTTTCATAGTATAAACCTCTTCTATACTTGGACCTATAAATATAAAGTACCACTTCTTATTTGCAAAAGATAGACAACAGCTACTCCTCACCAAATGAGGAACTGCTTCCTGAACTTCAGAACCCTCTCATACTCTGGGGGTTACATGTGTCATTTTGATGTCATTTCCTACCAGTCCAAACTTAATGTTCATAACTGTATAATCCATTTTTTTGTATTAATAGTGATTTCTAGGGCTGGGGAGATAGCTCAGTAGAATAAGCAGTTGCCTGGCAAGCACAAGGGCTTAAGTTCAATCCCTTAAAAGGTTCAGCAAAAAAAAAAAAATAAATAAATAAATATATAATGGTGATTTCTAACTATTTAACTTTATATTATTATATTTAAACTTATTGATAGTAAAATACTTATATTCTGATACAAAGGCAGCTAATGTGCACTGGTATCTATTATGAACTAGATACTGGGTTAGATGGTATGTACATCTTATTGCATCCCTCAAACTCTAAGAGAATTCCAATTAAGACAGAAAAAATTCTGCTAGTTTATACCATTTCCCATTAAGATATATCCTACTTCAATCATTTATTTGTTCATTTATATAAAAATATTTATACCTTGACAGGCATACCCCTATCTCATACTAGACTTTAACTATGGTCAAATTCTAAACAATCATCTCAGTTCTCTGGTCTTGATTTTTAAAGTACTTTGTGTCTAACATACAGTAAATGCTGTTTAATGGTATCACAGGATTTCTGAGAGAAAAGTGATAGCTCCTAAGATGTATGTAGGTGAGAATGTAGCAGACGAGAAAGGTCAGGTGACCAGAGTTAGGAGGTTTATTCCAAATACAGAAAACCTGTTTCACAATTTTACCTAAAGTAAGTGAAGGAGCAAACGTATAGAAAAGAATGAAGAAAAACTAATTTTCCTCCCAGTACAAGGAAGGAAATGTTTCAAGTAAAAGGAAGAAAACAGTACATGAGTTATAGTGAGAAATGTTGTCTGCTATGCATGTACCTTTTACTGCTGCAACAAATGAGCACAGTACCTAGTAAAAATTAGTTAAGTATAATTTTGAGTTTCTGATCATTTTAAAGATAGTATCTAGATTGATTAATAAAGTATTAACAATGTCAGCCAGAGTAGTATTTTCCTTCAATATAGTTGAATATATTCTTTTAGCAAGCATAAAATATTACTTCCTAAACCAGAAACATGACTATGTTGGTGTGGACCCTAGGACAGAAACACCTCTGTGTTACAATCAGATTATGGTTAAAAAAAAAGCAGCAAAGGCAATCTTGAACAGCAATGAGCCTTGCACGTTCATGTGACCACCAGGTAAGGACGAGCTCCAGGTGAGGAACAAGCTGGGCTCCTGATGGTAGTCTAAATGCTGCACCCTGGAACCTTCAGACTGGCTTCCATTCAGTAAGACATCTCCCGCACTGAATGCTCCAGCAATTGCTGCTTTTAAGCAGATTTCAACAGCAAGCTCTTCAGCAAGGCTACAGGAAACCCAAACAGCTGTATCAAGTGTGACTTTTGGTCAGGAAATGAGTTTCTGATAAGAGTGGCAGAACTGAAAGTTTTCTGTTTTTTAACTATTACTACATGGGGTCCATCATCTACAAAGTATTCCTAACCAAGTCCCTGTTCAGAATGGGAAAAAGGGCTTGAGTGTCATCTCAATAGCAAAGAATTCCTACATTTTCGTTTTGAATTAACTAGTTTATTGAATGTTAAAGCCAAATGCTAAGCACTTCCTGTAGATCTGTTCAAAATGGACCACCAGAGAAAGACACCAAGATGCTAGCATCACAATGTGACTTGATGCTAATGTATCAATTTTTGGTATGCTAATGCATCATAGTTCAGATTCTGAAAATTAAAACAATAAAATACTTTAAAAAATCATCTAGATAAAGGGAAGCTTCTGTATCCTAGAATTTGATATAAAATCTAACATCCTCTTTTTCAACCCTCAAGAACACAAGTTTGGTTTGTTTGTTTGCTTTTGGTTTTTGAGATGAAGGACTCACTATAGGGCTAAACATTGGGCTAGCGCAATCTCCTGCCCTCTCCCAGCTCAAAGAACACAAATTATGAAATTTGTCTCCAATCCAACAAAAAGAAGCCAAGACCCATGGAAGACACTGAGACCACCAGATGTGGCGTCACAATTCTAGCACTCAGGAGGCTGCGGCAGGAGGATCACTGTGAGTTGGAGGCCAGCCTGAATAGACAATAGATTCAAGGCCAGTCTGAGCTACATGTGAAACCCTTCTCAAAAAGACAAAAACAAAACAACAATCAAAACAAAACCAGATTTGTCTAAGGCAGTATAATCCCAGAACATACTAAACTACTAAATTCATAGATAAAATTCTTTCTGATTCAGATGATAGATAATTCAGATAAGATTTACACCACACTAAAGCACACGGAAGGAAATCTTGCAAAACTTTTTTATGAAGCAAGTATAATAACCTAAGGATTACTTCATAAAAAAGAAAATATCCAGGCTTCATGCTCAATACTAATATCAAAATATTAATAAGCATTTCATTTGTCACTACATTTACTTTGAATCTCTGTTTAAAAAAAAAGCATTTTTCTACATTAGTCATGGACCTAATATTAATTAAGAAATTCACTAAAGCTGGTTATGGTTAGACACACACACACGCACACACACACACTCTACACGCACAAAAAAGAAAAGAAATTCACTACATTATATATTGAGTCAGAACAAAACATTCAATCATGGCATTTCTCATGCAATCACTCCTGAATAAATGTTTTAAAAACCTAGTAAATTAAACATATGCTTCATAGAAAAATTCAGTATGTAATGTCTAGTGAGTAAAATGCAACAGGAGACAAAAACAAGGGTGAGGCATTTTCTATTAGAGTGTTAGCAAATACAAATTCAAAAGAGAACATATAATAAGGAATAAATGGAAAAGAAAGAGAATTACTTTTTGTGTAATATACCTGGAAAATTGAAGGAAATTACCTGAAAATTTATAAGAAACAAGAAAGTTGAAATTCAAAATTTTTCATGAAAACAAACTAGAAAGCAGCTAAAGATCCTAATCACAAAGAAAGAGACAAAATAGGTATCAAATTATTTAAATAGGTATCAAAATAGTTCATCAAAAATGTGCTGATCATATAAGAAATTTTAAAATGTTCTGAAAGATAAAATATATTCTTTACTTGGTAAGACATGACATCTGGACAATTTCACATTAAATCTTAATTGTAATATAACACATTCTAGGAGGAACTTAACAAGGCATCTAGAATTAATCATAAGGATAAGGAGGGATACCCATTATCCATCAAACAGAAACACCAAGTCAGAGACATGACATCAAGAATGATCCCATCTCAGCGGCTATATGTTTAAAGAATATATTTCTACAGATACAGAAAATTTCCCAAAACATGTAGCCTCCTCAAAAAATGTAGCTCCTAGTAGTCATTATTTTCAGAGGAGGTACAAAGAGTCAGTGGCTATTACTCATCTACTTCCAAACTACAGATTATTTTACCACTAAAACGTATTATTTTTAAACAAAATCGAACTCAAAAATATATGTTGAAATACTTTTTGCATTTTAAAGACAGTAATAAAAAACAATATGAATGATATAGAATTGCAAAACAAGATGGTAGGAAATTAACAGTGGTTGTCATGTTGCATCTCTTCATAGGAATTGCTCAAATAACCAGATATAGGCAGGTAAGATTGATCAAACATAAGCACTAACTGTTCTTTTTAAAGAATTAATAGAATCTTTCAATGTGGCAGCAGTAAAAGCATCTTGAGACAATTAAGGAAGGTCTATAAATAACTGTAGAAGAGTAACCTCACCAAGTCTTCTAGATTAAGGAACCTTTCACAAGAGATGACTTGCTGAAGTTGTGACAATAGTAGTCTGTTCTGCTTTGGATGGACTACTCACAGAAAAATTTGCTTCTCACTGTATAAAACAAATAAGATTAAATTCTGTAAAACTAATCAAGCATGGTGGCACACACCTGTAATACCAGCACTTGGGAGACTGAGGCAGGAAGATCTCCATGAGTGCAAGGTCAGTTTGAGCTACATAAGCTCAAAGGCAGCATGAACTACACAGCAAGATTTTGTCTCAAAAAGAAAAGAAAACAAACAAATAAAGAGAAAATCCTCTAAAACTCAAAGGTCAAACATGACAATGAACTATTAAGACTTTTTTTTTTAAGTTCACAGTAAATAAAAAAAATGTTAAATGAATGACCAAACTGAGGATGGAGGGACTTCTAGTAGTTAGTTTTTTTGTTTTTTTTTCTCTTTCTTTCATTCTATTTTGATACTGATTTTTATATCCAAATTGCATTTTTAGAAAGTCTTTAACATCAAAAAATAGCATCATATTTTAAAAGGTCTATAAGTTTGTTTACAGTGGATATATTTTGCATAGTACAGAGCTGGTTATATGATAGTAGCCACAACCAATGATTCAAAACTATCAAGTCCCTGCTTATACCACATGTATGGGTCAGCACGAAGGCTAACTGTGCTTTCCACTGTACCCAGAGGTCCAGAGAGGGAAAGAGCCAAAGGGACTGAACCAGCTCCGTGAAGTTCCCCAAAGCAAATCTCATGGCCACACTTCACTTCAAGGGCTGCCATGTGCTAGGAAAAGAGAATGCCAACGTTTGTGAATAGCTCCCATCACTTCTATGCCCAGGATATGACAGGAAAAACCTGCATTATTGGTATGTAGACTATTTTTATGTTTGACCACTGTACTAAAAATATGTTTTATTCTCCTGTTTAAAACACCTTCAACCACAGAATTAAAAATTTGTCCCCAGATTGTACTTTACACCATGGGACAAAGTGTAATGAACCACTACTGTCTGATCACAGTGACTTTAACTACAATTTGAATTTTGGAGTTGGTAGTAAATTTGTCCTTAAAGAGGTTTAAAATGCAAGACTAAAGTAATAAATTAACACTAAATTCCACAAATCATTCTTAAAAGTTTCTTTCTGGTAAAAATAAACAGAAAATTCTAATAAAGGCAAGGATCCATTGCTTCAGTGGCCTTGAAACATGATATATCAGGGCTGCAGAGATAGCTCAGTGGCATAAGCACCTGCCTGGCAAGTGCCAGGTCTAGAGTTCAGTCCCCAATACTGAAAAAAAAAAAAAAAAAAAACACCTAACATCTCTAACTCAATGTACGGAACACACTTATAATCCTAATTACAGAGCAGGCTTAAGTGGGAAGATCTCAATTTCAAGCCTAGGCTGGGAAAGATGGCAAGATGCATCTCAAGAAAACAAAAGTTGTATCTTTCAGTCTTCAAAATAAACAAATGACTACATCAATCAGGTATTGAATCTGGCATTAAGCTGAATTTACCCAAAAGGAAAATAAAGGTTCAGTTACACAGTGTTATAGTTTGTGTCTAGTTGCCCCCAAAGCCTCATGCAGTCATAGGGTGGCTTCTGGAGTCTGTGATTGCCTCTTGACCCAATGCTGGCATTGCAGGTGTGAGTGCTGCCTCCTGGGCCCGGGGTGGGTAGTCTGCATTACAGTGTAAGGAGGAGAGAGAGTCTGGCTAGCTGCCAGAGCTGCTGCCACGCTCTTGCTCTTTGCCACCACCATGAAGGGCTGCTCTGTGCCATGTGCCACTGTGCCTTGGAACCAGCCAAGTACAGACTGAAACTTGCACTAACTATGAGCTAAATAAACCTTTCCTTCCTCACTTTTGGGTATTGGGTATTTTGTCCCAGCAAGAAGGAAAGAGTAAGACAAAAGCAACTAATTCAGTGAGTCAATTTAGTTAATTCTTTAACATATTCTCAGGAATATTTCAACAGAACAGTTAAAAACTAGGTGTATGATCAGTGGTAGAGCAATTGCCTAAGACACAGAGAGCTTGGGTCTGGGCTCATTTTTAGCATGCCCAAAACAAAAACAATGAAAAACCCTGCTTGGTGAATACCCATAAAGATAGTGTTCTGTACAAAATATTTTTGAATGTTTGCATCACCAAATATCTATCTATTCTGATACTTTACATATCTCAAAGTAAGTTCCAGATGACAGTATATTCTACTGCTACACATCTCAGAGTTCAGAACTTTTCACTTACACTGTATGTTTTTAAAGCTAAGAGTCATATGATATGATGCACAAGTATGTATCAGGGTAAATTCAGCTGAATACATTCACACTTATAACATAAACATCTATCCAGATATACAATATGTAGCTCACAAAAACAGAAGTATAATTGTGGTGACCAGAGGCTGGAGGGGCTGTGGCGATGTTGGTCAAAGGACACAAAATTTGAGAAACAACAGGATGAATAAACTTAAAGGTTTACTGTACATCATAGTAACTGGAATTAAAACCAATACAAGGCATATGGGTAAGCATTGCATTATGGCATTTGGTCAAAGACAAAGCATATACACACAACAAGGAACCCACCCATTCAAACCATAACAGAACTGGAAAAAGTCCTATTAAGACCTCGCACATGCTAAGTATGCAATCTACCAGTGAAAAATCTTACTAAAAGACCTGAAACTGACATGGCGGTGAGCCTTTATGGAGAGAAAATCTATACCAAAGATTTCAGAATAGATGGTGCTTAAGAACAGCATTAAAGACTGGGGAGATAGCTCAGTGGTCTAAGCGCCTGTCTGGAAGTGCAAGGACCTGAGTGCGATCCCTAGTACGCATGCTGCACCAGCAATGGCCCCAAGAGCACTGAGCTGGCTACTGAGTCTAGCATGGTGATACATTAATCCCAGCACTGGGGAGGCTGAGACAGGGGGATCACTACAAGTCTGAACTTTGTAGCGAGACCCTCTACCAAATTAAATATTTTTCAAAGTACAGCATTTTGTTTTAAAAGTGCATTACTGTTGAGCTTGTGATGTAGCACAACAGTAGAGCACTTACCTCGTATGCAGAAGGACTGAGTTTTAACCCCCACAACTTAAAAACAAGAATTCACTATAAAATAGTATGCTGTAATAGCAAAAAATACCACATACAGAAAACATGCAATATACAGTAAACAAGTTTACTGAAAAACAGGATGTCAGCAGCAGCCTCATAACTTGTGTGCACTGTATCTTCACCGAGAGGCCCATCAAGTGTACTGTACCACCTAGGTTTGTATTGGTGCACTAGGAAGACAAAACTGCCTTATAACTCATTCCTCAGAATCACTGTCCTCTTGATAAGCAATGTATGGCAGTATTGATTGTAAAGGTTCTTACCACAAAATGCTATGCAGTGGTAATGCATATGCTAAATAGCTTGATTTTACCATTTCACAATACATTCTCATGCTAAGAGATCATGATGTACAATATAATTTTTACATATGATTTATTTATTAAAAGATACATAACATTTACATCATCCCTACAAGTTCCCTCATAGTGAGTGCTGCACCAAATACATAATATGTCCCCAAATCTATGCATAGTCTTTTTACAAAACTATCCTACTCCTTTTTCAAAAGGCCTAAACAAAAATATTTTAAACAATACTAGGAATTTCAATTCTAGCCTCCCTAATTAAGGTAATTGAAACACTATGACAGGAAGACTATGAAAGGAAGACACTGAAGTCACAATCCAGCTGAGGCAATCATGTGCTGGGCACCTGCAGCGGCTATAATAACCCCTCTTCACCAATACCCACAAATAAATGCAAGTTACTACTTCTCCCCCTCCCCCAAGAACTCAAGAATTAACCCAGGAAAAATGATGTCCTAACCACAATAAAAATCATCTCATTTGTTCACCTCATGTACCTTCAATTAAACTTAACAGATGCTGGATGCCAATGCCAGTTCTCATGCTTCTGGGGCAAGCACTAAGCTGAGTGCAGTGGCATTACTGGCTACTGTGAGAGGGAGAACTGGAGAAAAAGCAAAAGGTTGGCGAGGCATCAACTCTATCTGAGTTCAAATTTACACTTAACTAATGATACAATCGTATGTTTTCCTAAACCTCAGATTCCTCATTTTAAAAATAAAGCCCATATTTATTTCCTTTCAATGCAAGTTTCATGGACAACTTACACTAGTTCCTATGTACAACTATGAATTCCCTTCCAAACAAAAAAAAATCCTGACCAGGCTTCCATTCCCCAGCTCTCAACTGCTGAAACAGTATAGATAGAACTTGACTGTGAAGATTTGGGAAGGGAGCAGCAAACTTAGTGTAGAGGTGCCTCAAAGTATAAAACTTTGAGTGTGAGACAGGAAGAGAATAGGGCTTAGGCTCAGACAGTGGAACAGACTTTGCCCATGTGGATATAATCTGGCACAGAACCCTAAGGAATCTAATAATTCTTATTTCAGCCCTGACCTTCTAGGTCCATACAAAGATTTATTTGTCAAAGTAAACACCAACTTTGTTTATTTTCCTTATACACCAGTGCAATATGGGCCTATGCATTTACTATGTACCTTCCAAACAGTGCAAATAGACCTGTCTGCACATCCTAATAACGTACAAAGTTCATAGCACTTATCTTTAGCACTTAGTCATGTAACTATCCTGAGCTAGGTTTCATTATTACTAGTGCCCAGATTGGGTTATGTGTTTAAGAAGTGCATTCAGCATTCTTCTCCTCTACCTCCACACTGCTACTTAACTCCCAGCTCCTTATCTAGGCCTTCCCTCATCTCATCATTAGTACTGCACTCTCAGAGAACATGCCTTAATTCTTAAATCCAATCCTTATGTTCTATAACCTCTCTCTTCAGCACCTGACCCTATTGAGAATTTTTCTTTTCAAGAAAAATTAAGTCCCACACTTGTTCTCGTTCTGTCTCTCACTCATGCTTTCTGGTGCCTCTTCTTTCTCGGAGCTTTTGTTATTGTTTAAGATGAATGAGATACTGTAATGTTTCTGATAGTGTCAGTATAAAACATATGGCAAGTAAAAGATTGTGTTGTAGAGTCTATATTTTTGGTAATAAAAATAGCTACTATTTTTGGTGTGGTACTAGTTACTGTAGTAGGTGAAATATATATGACTTATGTTCAAAATCTGGTTTCAATATGTTTTAGCTACATGATCCCAAGTACCTAACTGCTTGAGTTTTTGCTTCCTTATCTGAGTACTACAGCAATATTCTTGTGTGAACTAAAACAAGTTACAAAAATAAGCAATATACGGTACATAGTTAATAAATATTAATTCCATTCTCCCTCTAGTTTCTAGTTCAATAAATTAATTCTTTCACCCTTGTGCACCTTCCCAAAAACTAAGTTCTTGGTCATTAAATGTTCTTATCTTGTACCTGTCCATCTGATCATATTTGGGATCCAGCTCCTCCACAGAGATGTTTCCCAATGACCTGTGTTTGGATCTCTCTAAATGTCTAGGTCCATATCTCTAAGTTTGTGTTACTTTTCCTATTTGAGAATTCTACTGCTTCCTATAGCAAACTTTTTTTTTTTCAGTAAAAGAAGAACAGAAAGCAAAAGACTGTCAGTATAGAATATTAGAAAGGCAGAATTGGTGAGATGTTTCACAAAGAAGCAGCTAATTGCGTGGTTTTAAGCCTCTTTCAGGAAGTAGAAATGAGAGTTGGTGTGCTGGCACATGCCTGTAAGCCCAGTCCTGGAGGATCGTTATGAGTTTGAGGCCATCCTGGACTGGACTACACAGTGAGTTCGGGGCTAGCCTAAACTTGGATAGCAAGACCCTGTCTCAGAAAAACAAAGAAGAGAAGAAGAAAAAAAAGAAAAAGAGGAAAGGAGGACCCTAGTCCTTCTATTTTTAGCCGATAAAGCCCAAACTATTCTTTTGAATGGTCCTTGTTTTTACTCACATGTTTCATTCATCTAAGAGCAAGTTTATACATCATCTTCTATTGTCAATTTTATAAAGTACATCTTATATTCATGACTATATTAAAGATTCTTTAAGTCCAAATACCATCTCTTATATTTTTAATATTCATCACAATGTCAAAAAATACTAATGAAGATGTGGACAAGAATTCATATAATTATAAATAAAAGATATTTTCTGATAATTTTGTGATACATGAGAAAAACGTTTTCAAATTCAATGCCTAGGGGTTCTTCCATAAATAGGGAAAGTGTAACAAACAGTACGTGTTCTGTTTCTGAGTTTTCAGTCTTGGGTTTGCACAGAAAACCAAAACAATAACAACAACATCAAAAAAAATACCTTCAATATCAACTTGGCTGGCCATGAGCTAAACACCTATGTTTAATATGATTACTAGTTATTATTTTAATTTCTACTGGAAGACAAATCTTAAAAATACAATTTAAGTCTCTAAAGCTTACCATAGAATGACTTTTATCAAACCTTACGTTAAAACTAAAACTCATAAAAAAGACAATTACTAGTTTATTCAAAGCAGTGTATTTCTTGTATTATATAAAATCCAAGAAATGCTTCAATTACATTCTGTTTTCTTTATTGTGATCAAAACAGAAACTGAAGGGTAACAAAGCTGACTGTGATTTAGTAATTTTACCTGGGTAGCTTTATCTTTCATGCATGAAGGGTAGTGAACATGAGGATCCCGAGGCCACTGTCCTGTGAGGTAAGGTCCTGTTATCGTATCCAAAGAAGAAGTTCGCCTTATGGTACTAGAAGTTCGAACTTGCTGAGATTTTGGCCTATCCACTACAAAAAATAGAAGAAAAAAAAATAGATTAGTAGTTAAATTTTAAAATTAAATCTCATAGATTATAAATGTTGTCCTTCCAGTTTTCTCTACAGTATATATCTACCCTGAAACCCGTTACATGATCTGAAGAAATTTATTACTGAATCTTTCTCAAAGAAAATATATTCACATAACAAATCTTGCACACACTTTTAGAGCTTTTCTACATCCTCTGACGCCCATTTATTTTAGACATCTGTAACAAAATCTACATCTCTCTTGGCCATTATTTTAATTAGTCCTCCAACATGACTCATGAACTGCCAGCTTAATAACTGCTATCTCTGTACCCATTTCAACTAAATCTTACAGTGCCTCCCCCAATTCCCACTAGAAAAACATTTCCATCGTTAGTCACTGCCTTTCACATTACAGCTCATATTCTTTAATATGACATAAAACACTTTTACAGTTTTGCTACTGGTATCTCAAGGCTTGATATTTTGCTGCTTGGCTATAAGCCCATGCTAAGTGTCATACGAATGCTTGCTTTTTTTTCAAAAGTAAAATGTATCATGTCTCATTTCCTCAGTCTAGAACTCTCTTTCCTTGTTCACTTGACAATTCTTATTAATCTTCAATCTTACTGATCTTCAGATGTCCAGACTGCTCCCGTCAAAGCTTCTCAACCTGCTTTCCTCTTTCTCCTCTGTTCAAGATAGAGTATTCATCCCCTCTGCTTGCATGGTACCCCTACACTCGTCATGCTGCCCTATCAAAGCATAATTTCAGAGCACATAGTCTGAATGGGAGTTGATGTTTAATACTTAATGAATTTATTCACAGGTACAAAAAATAACATGTATGAAGATGTTTATATTTTACTCAAGTTCCTCAATTGTTGATGCAGCATTTCAAGTGTAGAGGGACTGAACTGTAAGAGATAGCTGCTCAAAAGAACTAGAGGTAAAAAGAAACTAAACTCTCTTGACATCCTACATAGTTCAGTCAATTCACTCTTACTTCTCTCCACATAAGTGGCATAATTATCTGTTAAAAATTAAAATGATCGCAATGAACACCAAATCTAGATTTTCCACATCTCCATCGAAATAATTTACAACTGTGTACCACATAATAAAATAATAAAGTTCAGTGAGTTACTAGTTCCCAAGACTCAGTCCTTTCACAATTAAGATGACACTGTTTTCAAATTATATAGCTCCTTGTCTTATTCACCTGTTAAACACAGTAAAAATCAGAAAATCAAACTAAAACTTGACCTGTCACTTAGAAAAGCAGTCAAAAATCTGTAAGCTATTACTGAGTTCTAAAAATTTTCCATTTCTTGAAAAATTTTGATCATTTTATTTCCACTTCATTTGGTAAATATAGGTCCTTCACATCTTATGTTCACCAACAATATAATCTCTCCAATTTGTTATTTACTTTTAAATTTTGTCAAACTGAACATTATGTCTCTCTTTTGCAGTCATTTTTTTTTCCTGTTAAAATCTGCCTTGTACTGCGTGGCCTTCTTTTGAAGTTCTTTGAATCATTATTTATACATGTATCTCTTACCTCCAGCACATAGCTATGATTTTTAGTTTTTGTTGTAAAAAGTGAGTTTATATGACATGTATTGTCATAAAATAATTGATTTAGCTTGTCATACTATTTTTTTTTTGCTGCTTTATTTTCCATTTTATTGTTTTTCCCCATCTGCTCCTTATCCTACACCTTCTCTTTTCCTCATAAGTAATTGAGAAGATAAGTAAACTGCCTTTAGTCCAGTACTAGAAGATATTTCTATTAAGTCTTTAAAATCCTTTTTCTGGTTATACAAGCAATCCCTGTTACTTTTAGGATGTCTCAAAAGCAAAGTTAACCTATCTTCTACAATCTGATTTATGAGAGTTTGTTTAAAATTTCTAAAAGTTACTTTGCATTCCCTATACAAAGAAGAAACAAAACACAAAACATTTACAGCAGCTGCCCATTAATTAAAAACGATTAATGAAGGTCAGCTATAACCAGAAAAAAGCCATTATATGAATAAAAAACTTCTGCCTATTCAAACTATCTGAAAGGTATATAATGTGTGTTAGCCACTGAATTCTTATGTAAGCAATAGCGATAATTTTATGTCTACGCTGAGTTAAATATCTGAACAATCTGTAAATGACTCTTGCCTACTATATATCACAATCTTTTAATCTAATCTTAATCATTTTTTCTATATATTAAATTATTAGACTATTGCCTATTACACCTCTACCCTCACTGCCAATCTCTACAATTAGATATATACTTTTTGTTAGAGCTACAATCTGCAAGTTATTTTGATTAAATATTCCGATAGGTAAATATGGTAGCATGGAGCAAAATGTGTGGTTACTTATAAACTGGATCTACAAGATATTATTAAAATATCATGTGTATTAAAAAGGAAAAAGTAAATATTTATATGGATAATTAAAAAAAAAAAGGAAGTCTATTGGCTCATCTACCTCAAGATCTCCTTCCTTCAGTGTGAAAACCACCAAGAGAAAGCACCTGAAATGGAGAGCTAAATGTAATCTATAGATGGCAGCATGCCAGTTCACCATAATTATAAAACTTACTGGAGAGGTGATGGGATCATGGGCATTATGTCCATCAGTGGATTAATCCTGTGTGGTTCAAAGCTAAATGTGCTTTAGGAGGTGGGCCAGGTAGTTGTGGGACACTAGGGGCATATGGCAGTATGTCTTTCCTGGTACTCTCTCTTCCCCTGTGCTCCACTCCTGACCAGTATGCCATGAGTAACTCTGTTCTACCCTTTTTACCATGTTTCTGCCCTGAGACTAACCAACCACAGACTGAAGTCCCTGAAAATGTGAGCTAAAGGAAACTCTTCTGTCTTTAAGTCACAGATGTCAAATATGTTGTGCCTGCAGTGGGAATGCTGGTTAACACAGAAATGTAGTAGTGCAGGAATAGAATCACTGCTGCACCTATGCCTCATCAGATAGTATAGAGGCCTTTGGAAATGGCTTGTAGGAGCATGGAAAGGAATGGTCATGAGGGTTAGAGAAGTCCTAAAATAGGGTATACAGAACTTGATGGATGATTCTGGTTACAGCTCAGAAGACCAGAATGCTGACAGGAATGTGGACACTAAAAGGCAGGCTCTTGTGGTTTTAGTTAAGAACAAAGGTATAGAAATTGAACTCCAGGCCATGGTGTTATAAACTGGCAAGAAACTGTGTTCATGTCCTAAGACCTTGTGGGAGGCTGAATCAAAAGGGAGCAGACAAATTGATACGGCAGAGCCCCTGTGACATGTGTGCAGCTGGATGTTTTTAGCTAGATTTCTATCAAAAAATAGCAAATGTAGAGCAGAGAGGTTGAAAACTTCAGTCCCCAGAAATAAACGACTCATTTAAAACAAGGAGAAATTATTTTTGGGTTAATTTTTTAAAGCACCTTTAGGGGGGTGTTGAGCATTTTATTTTTTTTTCTTCATTTTTTCTTTTTCTTTTTTTTTAAATCTACTTCAATTAATTTTCTCATACTTTTTAATATGATCCTCTCTTCATCCTTCTCATCTCCGTTTACATTATTGTCCAAATTTTACATCTTTAATTTTCTCATTCCACACCCTCCATTTTTACTAATATAACCATTAAGCTTTATTAATCTTTAGAAGTTCAGTTATATAATCTTTAGATGTTAACTATTAAGCTTTATTAATCTACAGTTTTATTAATCTTTAGATCTCTGTGCTATTAATTGTTAAATCCCCTTGTATGTTTCCTTCCTTCCTTCCTTCCTTCCTTCCTTCCTTCCTTCCTTCCTTCCTTCCTTCCTTCCTTTCTTTCTTTTGTGGAACCAGGGATTGAACTCAGGCCTTTGTGCTTGCCAGGGAAGTGTTTATTCTACTGCACTATCTCCCAGGCCCCTCCCATTGTATAGTTAATGGTGGTAGAGACGTGCATTTAGTGGATATTTACTGGCTGTCATATCTGGTTTGTCTTTATGTCTGTATTATAACTGTAGATCTCTTTTCTATAATTAATTGGCAACTTTTATTGGTTCTTATGGTATTTCAACATCAAGTTGCTCTTTGTTATGGTTACTGATTTTGTTGCTACTGTCAGGGCCACAAAGTTGTATCTATTACTTTGTTTACTATATGCAAGTAACCAGTTTATCTTTGTGTCAACAATTCTGTGGTGCATTTAGAAAGAACTGGGTGCTGTACCAATTACACTCTACCATCCTCTCAAGTTAATGCAGGTGGTCAGATCTTGGGACAGGCAAAGATTTATAGTTTGCCATGTTTATAGTGTATAAGTGAAAAGCAAACATTAACTAAAAAAGTTTCCACATTAGCAACAAAGTCAACTATAAGCAGTCCACTAACCTCAACATGCACATACACAATAAAATATGAGAAGACAAAACAATAAAATGCCTCCAAATACCTCCAAGTTTCCCAAAGCTCATCCATACGGCATTGATGGAGAGGAAACCAAAACCAAACAGCTTGATTACACAAAACAATAAAAGCAGAAAAAGGAAAAAGATCAATATGGTGCTTGGTGGACTCAAAGATGATATAACTAAAGAGATAATGGATTTAATAAAAGTGATAATCGAGCTTACAGAAGACTAAATGGCATTAACAACACAACACAAAATATGAATCACCAGTTTGTCAAAGATTAGAGATTTGAAGATTCCAAGCCAGCCATGTTCTCCACAATACATTATAGTAAACACTGCAGAAATTCCACACAAGGACAGACTGTTAGAATAGCTGTTAGAAAAAATCCAATAAATCACTTATGAAGGTAAACCCATTAGAATTATAGCAGACTTTTAAACACGAATATTAAAGACCAGGAGAGCTTGGACTGAAGTGTTTGAATCCTTGAAAGAAAACAATTTCAAACAAAACTGATATATCCTGCAAAGCTATCTTTCAAAATGGAGAAATAGATGTTTCCATGGCAAAAGGAACTTTAAAAAAATTCATGACCAACAAACCAGAACTACAAAACATTTTCAAAGATATCCAAGAAAAAGACAATGAAACTAATAATGACAAAAACAGCACAATGGAATGAATATACAACCCAAGGTGAGTAGTTATGCAAAAGAGGAAAATAATAACTTAAAAAATAGATTCAGCAATATGAAAATAATGCAATGCGAGAAATAAGTCAGTATTTTACATAATAACTTTTGATGTGAATAGTCTCAGTTCCCAAACTGAAAGATACAAATTGGCAGACTAGATCTAAAAACAAAACCCAATGGTGTGGAGAATGTAAGAAACACATTATAGAATTTTTAAAAATCATGTACTAAAAATGAAACTATGAAAAGTAATATTCCACACAAAGAGACCCTTAAAACAAGCAGGAATAGGTATCCTATTTTCAGACAATGTGCACTGCAGGCCAAACCTGATCAGAAGAGTCAAAAGGGGTCACTTCATATTGGTTGAAGGAATAATTCAACAGGAAGAGATTAACAGGTGGTGTGTTTGTATTTGTGTGTGTGTGTGTGTGTGTGTGTGTATGTGACCAACAAAACCAATTTTATAAAAGAAACCTACTATATGTGAAAGATCATCTAAAAATCAACAGATACACTCCAACTGTCACAAATAAATCAATTGCATATGCATACAAAAAAAGAAATCAACAAAGACATATCAGAGTTAAAAAAAAAAAAAAAAAGAGAGGGAGAGAGAGAATTGGAGTTGACCCAAACCTCTGGACAAATGGACTTACTAGATACCTACAGAATATTCCATTAAGTAATAGCAGAATATACATTCTTCTCATCAGGAAAATAAACTTTCTCCAAAATAAATCATATACTAGTCCATAAAGCATGCTTAAGAAGTACAAAAGAATCAACATTATCTCATATATATTATCATATCATTTTGCAATGAAACTGGAAATCACTGACAAAAGAAACCAGAGAAATTATGCAAACACATGGACCTTAAACAATACAGTCTTCAAAAATCAATGAGTCAAATCAAAGAAGTAAGCTGGACATCGTGGCACACACCTGTAATCCCAGCATTCAGGAGACTGAGGAAGAAGGAATGTTGCAAGTTCAAGACCAGCCTGAGCTACACAGTTCAAGGCCAGGCTAGGCTAGATAGCAAGACCCTATCTTAAAAAAAAAAAAAATCAAGGAAGAAATTTGTCCTTAAAATCAAGTGACAATGTCACGGCAACATAATAGAACCTATGGAATATGCTGACAGCAGTCCTTGGAGGGAAGTTTATAGCTCTAAATACAGCAGAAAAACATCAAGGCCAAACAAACAGTCTAATGATACACACAAGGTTTTAGAAAAAGAACAATCCAAATTTAAACTACTACAAGAAAATTGTAAAGATCAAAGCAGAAATTAATGAAATTGAGACTAAAAAATAATGCAAAGAATCAATGAATAGAAGAGCTGGCTCTTCAAAAAGAATAAGTGAATGAGTCAAACCTTTAGCCATCTAACTGAAAAAGAAATGAAAAAACCCAAATCAATGCAATCAGAAATGCAAAAGATAAAATCACACACAACAGAAAATCGTTAAAATTCAGATGCTTTAATAACTACTTCAAAATCTGTATTCAATAATTTAAAGAATCCAAAAGAAATGCATAATTTCTAGATATGTATGGTGACCAAAACTGAACCAAGAAGATACAAAATTCCTGAATAACACAACAGGAGGAAATTTAAGCAATAATAAAACCATACCAACTAAGAAAATTCAGGACCCAACAGTTTCACTATGGAGTTCTCCAATAAAACTAGGGAAAGGCTAGGATAAAAATTCCTCAAAATCTTTAAGAAAATTTGAAAGAAAGAAATACTCCTACAGTAATTCTGGGAAGCCAGTATTATCCCAATTCCAAGGTCAGAAAAAAGACCTTACAAAAAAGAGAACTACACTGAGTTCAATCCCCTGTACCACCAAAAAAAGAAAGAAAACTACAGGCCCAACTCTTTAATCAACATGGACAGAAATGTCTTCAACAATATTGGCACACAGAATGCAATAAATCCAAAAAGATCATACATCATAACAAAGTACACTTCATCCCAGAGATACAAGGATTCAACCTATACAAATCAATGATTATAATAGATCATATACAGAAAGACAAAAATCACATGATCATCCCAATAGAAACAGAAAAAACATTTGTCCAAACCCAACTTTCAGTCATGATAAAAACCATGAAGGAAATAGATATAGAAAGATCTTATCTCAATCTGATACTAGTGATTTATGACCACCTACTGGCCACATCATATTAAAGAAATGTTGCAAGCTTTCTCTCTAAAATAAGAAATGAGAAAAGGTTGTCTTCTATCACTAATGTATTAGTTACAATTCTCAAAACATTCACCAGAGCAACCAAAGTATGAGAAAGAAAAAACAGGGATATGTATATGAAAGGAAGAAATAAAATTATTATTTGCAGATGACAAAATCCTCTACATAGAAGACTTAAACAAAAAAATTCCAGCAAGAATTCCTAGAATAACCAAATTCGGCAATGTAATAGGATACAAAATCAATGAACATAAAATTCAGTAGCACTGCCATACACCAATAGTAAACTCATAAAGAAGCAAATTTAAAAAATAATACCATTCACAATAGCATTAAGAAAAATTAAATATTTAGAAATTAACCTAACCAAGAAAATGAAAGACCTCTACACCAAAAACTACAGTACTCTGAAAAAAGAAGATCAAAGAGGACATCAGAAAATAGAAAGATAAGGCTGGCCAGATAGCTCAGCAGACTAAAGCACCTGCTTAGGCAGAGCGCAGGGGCCAGGGCTGGATCCCAGCCCCCACAAGTCATGCCGACCCTGCCTATGGGGGTACACTTTGAGATTGAGACTGATCGTGGTGGTACACACCTACAATCCCGGCACTTGGGAGGCTGAAAGCAGGCACATCACTATGAGTCTGATCTATGTAATGAGACCCTGTAGACGCTGCACCAAAAAAAAAATATATTAAAAAAAAATAGAAAGATATCCAATGCTCCTGAACAAATAAAACCAAAATTTTCAAAGTGGCCATACTTCCAAAACTGATGCACAGATTTAACATAATCACAAACAATATACCAATGCCATTCTTCACAGAACTAAGGAACCCATACTAAAATTCATAGGAAAATAGATGAGACTCAGAAAAGTAAAAGCAATTCTGGGTAACAAGATCAAAGCAAGAGGCATCACAACCCTAGATTTCAAGTTATATTACAAAACTACTGTTATAAAAATAGCATGTTAGTGGAACAGATTCATACAAGTTGATCAAGAAAACAGAACAGAAGTTGCAAAAACAACCTCAGGCACAGTCTGCTATTTGATATTTGATGATAGGACCAAACACATACACTGGAGAAAAGACAGCCACTTTAGCAAATGGTGCTGGGAAAACTGCCTTTCCATATGCATAAAACTAAATATAGACAAGTATCTCTTACTATGTACGAAACTAAAATGAAAATGGATCAAAGATTTAAATATTAAATATCTGTTGGATAAAACTAGTAAGACTTGAAAATACGGGTAGGCAAGGACTTTCTAAACAGAACCCAAATTTTATAAGTAATAATATTAAGAATTAATAAGACTGTATAAATTAAAAAGCTTCTATACAGGAAAAAAAAAACAATCCTCCCCCCACCACCACTACAACAAAATCAACAGATTGAAAAAAAGATCTATAGATTGGGGAAAAAAATTGACAGCTACACCTTGGACAGAGAATATCTATAATACATAAAATACTCAAAAGTATTAGTTTCCCAAAGTAAAAGGGCAAGTGAAATGGATGAAAGTATAAATGGTCAATAAATACATGAAAAAATATTCATATCTCTGGGTATCAGATAAATGCAAATTAAAACAACAAGTATAAATGGTCAATATATACATGAAGAAATATTCATATCTCTGGGCATTAGATAAATGCAAATTAAAACAACAATGAGATTCTGTCTTAATCCACAAAGGATATCTATCATCAAGAAATAAAATAATAAATGCTGGCAAGGATATGGTGGGATAAAGAACCCTTCTGCATTACTGGTGGCAATGTAAACTTGTACAGCCACTGCTGAAATCAGGATGGAGATTCCCCAAGCAGCTAAAAGTGGAAATTCCACATGGCCCAGCTATTCATTTTTAGGTATCTTCATGAAAGAGACACAAGACATCATATTGCAGTCATACACGCATAGCCATGTTTACAGCAGCACACTTCATAACAGCTAAATCTTGGAAATGGCTTGTATGTCCATCAACAGACAAATGGTTAAGAAAATTAATATTTATGCACAACAGGGTACTAGTCTGCTATAAAAAGGGATAAATTTGAGTCATCTGTGGGAAAATGGAAACACTGTGAGATCACAATGTTAAGTGAAATATGTCAGATACCACACTGAAGTATCACATGGTTTCTCTTATATGAGAAACCTAAAGTATGAACAAATAAAAATTAAAAAGATAGGCAATAAAAATAAAAAATAGGTAACAGAAAACAGGGAAATAAGATCTTTCATGAAATTGAGGAGCACCAAAAGATGAAAGGAGTGGAAAGGTAGGGCTGCAAAAAGGAGATTTAAAAAATATATTTCTAATGTGTTACGTATAGGTACAAACACCTCATGATGAGTGTAATCATTATACACTGAAAACATGTAATCTTTTTAGAAAAGGAAAATCAAATTTTAAATTTTAAATTCAGTGAAAAATATACATGTAAATTTGGGGCCAAAGGCTTGTTGAAGAACAGTAATTGTAGAAAGAAACCAAGTAC
Source organism: Ctenomys sociabilis (assembly GCA_004027165.1). NCBI lineage: Eukaryota > Metazoa > Chordata > Mammalia > Rodentia > Ctenomyidae > Ctenomys > Ctenomys sociabilis. Next base: position 99,050 of record PVKA01004250.1, read on the forward strand.
TTTGAACTGTGACTAAAACACATGCCCCAGGGTTCCACAGAAACCAGAAGTCCTAAGTACTGCAAGTTCAAGGATGCAAATTTAAACCTTTCATTTAAGAAGAGAGCCCCTGGTCCATGTGAAGAGCTTCCTAAGGAAATTAGCTCAGTAGTATCCATTTCACCATGCTCAACCATTCAGGCACTCAAAGGCCACTGCAGCTATGGTCCAAGGGGATCCAGCTACTACTCGTACTGGCAGCAGACCTCGGCACCACTTAATGCTGGCTTTTTAGTCATGCAGAATGCAAGATATATGAAGAATTAAGTTGTAGATGTCAAGTGTTTTGTACCAGTAACTGGAAAGCTGACTAATACTGCCAGTAAACTTCATCTAATTTTGTGATTATAATCCCAATTCTTATATGTAAGAATATGTAGACAAGTATCAAGCATCATTGTTAACAGGAAACAGAAGTCTAAAAAGTCAGAATAGCAGTGTCCATATATCCTGCTACAATATTCATTCAACCAGACATCATTTAAAAAAATTAAAGTACATAAGATTAATGAAGCTATCTACCAGATAATGTTTCAATCAATAACGGACTGCATATATGCTGGCAGACCCATAGGTTATAATGAAGCTGAAAAATTCTTACTGTCTAGTGACTTTGTAGCCACAGTATAGTATTTGGCCAGGTATTGTGGCACACAAGTATAATTCCAGCACTTGGGAGGCTGACACAAGAGGATCACCATGACTCTGCGACCAGCCTGGGTTATACAGAGAGTTCAAGCCAGCTTGCACTCTCTATATATACACTCTGTCTCAAAAAAATGCACACACACATAGTAGCCCATGTATTACTCATGTTTATAGTAATGTTGGCATAAACAAACCTGTTTTAATAATATAAAATATTTATAATTACATATAGTTCATATTCTAATTAAATTACTAGATTAACCACCTATATATTATACTATACTTTTATTATTTTATAAGGTACCCCTTTACTTATTGAAAAACTATATGCCACATTATGTCAACAATGGCATCAAACATATTAAGTTTACCTTGCCTCTTGATTCCTTCAAAGAGCCATCCCAAATAACTGACCCATACCATGTAAGTTTGCATAAGTATATCCTATGATATTTGCATTAGGATGAAATGACCCAATTGCCTAACCACACCTAACAGTGTGTTTCTTAAAACATATTTCTTTTGTAAAACCATATAAACTGTAACTGACACTGCAACTTAACTGTTAAACCATGTAAAACTGTACCCGTATTAAGCTGAGCTGTAAATGGCTATGGTCGACAACTTCTTTGAATAACTCACTATTGTTGTAGAATGCTGGACTGTGTTGGATTGTGGTGTCAAGTTCAAGCACCTAAGTTAGTTGAATGACAATGGAGTGCCCACCTTTGACAGATGTAGACAAAGGGGTGTAGAAAGAAAAAATCATGATGCGTGTGTATAGACAGTACAGTTGGGATAGATAACGCTGTGCTTCTACATAATTCTATGAGAGGCAAGATCTGCACTAATGGTGGTTGGACAGGATATTATGTCGGCTTCTAGTACTACGGTCATCCACTAGGAAAATAATTATTGAAATTTTGATATAAGTCAGGTATAAAAAATAAGATAAATAAGCAGCTACACTCTTAATTCACTGATAAGAGATATCTGCTAAAATAATATCTGTAAATATAATATCATGTATGCACCTTGTACAATACCAAAACATTATGAAAACAGTTTGCAATGTATTAATTTATCGAATCTGTATTGTTAAGGTGTCTTAAACTGTTTGATTGATATTTGTACTTCAATAAAATAAAAAATCAATTAAAAAAAAGGAGCATATATCAGTCCTTGTATGAAAGGGAAGTCCCAGAGTGAACTTTAACTTAAGAATTCTAAGAACATCATATAAAATAGTTGGG
>PVKA01004251.1:0-57839 GCA_004027165.1 Ctenomys sociabilis
TTTTTTTTTTTTTTTTTTTTTTTTTTTTTTTTTTTTTTTTTTGTCTTTTTGAGACAGGGTCTCACTATGCAGTTCAGGCTGGCCTTAAGCTCACTTTGTAGCTCAGGCTGGTCTCGAACTCACAACAATCCTCCTGCCTCAGCCTCCCGAGTGCTGGGATTACAGGCTTGCGCCACCACGCCCGGCATATAGTTCACTTTCATGTTGAACTCACTATGTAGCCCAGGCTGGCCTTGAACTTGTGGCAACCTGTGGCAATGACCCTGCCTCAGCCTTGGCAAATACTGTGGTTATAGACATGAGTTACCACACCTGGAAACAGTTTTGCCTTTCAGAGTGACTCAGATTCCTGGGTTCATGACTTGCTCCTTCTTCATTCCCATAATGAATCATGTCTGTCTTGTTTTGGTCCGTGTGCTCAGTCTGTGTGTCTTCTGCATAATGTAGCCGCCTGTTTTCAGGATGGTTCTTTTCTTCTGGACCAGCCTTGGTGATCTTGGGGGTCTTCTGGGCTTCATGGAGCCAGCCAGAAGCAGCCATCTCCTCTCCCCAAGCTCACAGGACCCCGCATGGCTGCCCACCCACTTCCCCATTCAGCCTGGCTTGCCTGTGTCACAGGCCAGCACGAGTTCCTAGCTGAAGATCATATGTAGACCAGTTCTCCAGCCTGTTGACAACTATCACATTTCTCTTTTTTAATGTTATTTATTTATTTGATACAGGGTTTCATTACCCAGTTCAGACTCAGTACTGATCCTCCTATCTTAGGCTCATCAGTGCTGGGATTACAGGCATGTGCCACCACACCTGATTTCAGGGGCTGGCACAGCATGTGGTATCAGGGATCGAACTCAGATCTTTGTGCTTGCCAAGCAGGCGCTTAGACTGCCCGGCTCTCTCTCCAGCCCCATGTTTGCCTTCTAAAGGGGAGGAAGCCCCCAAATCAGCTTTCAAGATGTTACCTGTCCCATGGAGGTTCTTGCTTAATTCATGTAGAAACCACAAGTTGGCAAAAGTAGCTCTCAGTGTTAATAGCTGTGGACCCAAATGCCAGGCTGCTCAGAGCAGGCAGCTCCTAGCAGGCTTGGAGAATTCTTCCAGCTACCAAATATGATGGTTCTGGCTATTCTTTGTTGCTGTGTTATTCTCTGCTATTAGCAGCTTTTACTGTTACCAGCTCCAGCTGCTGAAGCCAGCTGCCTTTAATATTACTAGCTCAGCATGCCCTTGAGACAGAAATCAATAGGAATATGCCATCCACAGGTTTTATTATACTTAGGCTATAGCCTAAGGGGGAAATTGTGCATGGGCTGAACCCCTGAAGGGAAGACTCTTATAAAGGAGAAAAACTGGGCTTGTTTATGTGTAGTCTCAGACTGTGTGGTCATGGGTAGGGAAGGGCTCCTCACAGACCTACTGGAAGAGGGTTATAAAGGGGTAGAGTCATCTACCCACAGCTGAAGTCTGATGCAACCAAAGCAAGTGTCTCTCAGAAGCTGGGAGTGGTGGTGCACACCTGTAATTCCAGCACTCTGGGAGACTGAGGCAAGAGGATCATAAGTTTGAGCCTAGCTGGGCAATTTAGCAAGATACTCTCTCAACAAAAAGGGTAGCTGAGGTAGGGGACACAGCTCTGTTGAAAGGCCCTGGGTTGAATTCTCAGTCTTGTAAAAAGCAACAACCTCCTGGATGCAGCTGGGCTGGCTGTAAGGTGTTCAGAGGTCACCAAGGCCTGGGCTTGTTGCACTTCTGCCCAGGGGCTCTGCGGATGCTGGCCACAGCGCCATCCCCACCTTAGCGGGTGTCTCCCACACAGCCCTCCTGTCGGCCTGCCCACTGCAGGGGCTTCCCCTTCTGTTCTGGGTTTGGCTGCTGCTGTTCACCCTCTGACAACCATGACCATCACCCCCCTGATGGTGTGGATGAAAGGGTTCCTGTTCTGGGTGCCTGTGCAGTGTGAGACATTTTCCATGACTCCTTGGCAAGGAGAGCAATGAGCACTGTGCCCAGCTGGCCTTGAACCCAGAGCCTGCCCCCCCCCCTTCCCTCCAACTTGCTCTGACAAGACAGAATTTCACAGGCAGAACTGAACTTGGACAAAACTTTACTTTTTCTTACTGTGAGACACTCTAAATAAACTTCCTGGCATGAAGAGGCATGCAGATGAGAGAATGTGAAGTTAAAGAGGGAACAGTCACCTTTGCTGCTGACAGTTCAACAGCTGCAGCAGGTGCAGGGCAAGACTAGGTGGCCTGACCCAGGCCTGCAGGAGGAGCTTCCTTTGGCCTCTGTGGGGCAAGGAGCCCTTGTATGGCCTTTGTGGGAGCCAATGGAGATGCCCCTTTTTGGCTGGGAGTGGGAGCTGGGGGGCGGGGGCTGGTCAGGAGAACAGGAGTCTGAGATCCCGATTTTGGCTGCCTGTGGCTGGGGTCTGTGTGAGGGTGCTGCTGGTTGAGCTGGCCAGGGTTGGGCAGTGCCTTTTGCCTGCTCAGGATATGCTACAGGGGGGTCCCTGGGCTCCCTCAGCACTGTGGTAGCCAAACCCTGTGTTGTACCCTACACCTGTGCCATGGAATGACAGTGATTTTTTTCCTGTTCCAAGGGGCACACGGGGGCAGCATCCTGGAGACTGATTAGCAAGGGGTCAGAGGTGCTGCTGATCGGGACTGAGAAGGCAGTCATAAAAGGTGGGAGGTGAGGGTAAGGCTCGCAGGTAACAGTAGCGGAAGGAAACAGGCATCTCCTGTCCAGGCCGGGCCTCAGCTCTCACTGGTCCTGATGAGGGTGGGAGCCTTCGTCTAGCGTGAGACAGTCAGTTGTCAGCGTTAGAGCTTCCGCCACCTCCTTCAATCTGGAAGTCCCCCAGGCACTGTGTGTACATTTATATCTTAGGGAAACTTTTTTAAAAAGCTAATTTTAGTTAGGGACCACTTGGCTTTCCTGAGTGCTTGTCATGGTATTTTGTCTGTTTCTGTTTTAGAGACAGGATCTTATTAATTTACTGACTGCCCAAGCTGGGCTTCAGCTTGTAATTCTCTTGCCTCAGCCTTCTTGAGTCCTGGAATTATAGACATATACCACCATGTGTGGCTTATTGTCATTTTTTATATACAAATCTATGCTTGCATCTTTCCTTTTTTGTGGTACTAGGGATTAAAGTGAGGGCCTTTGTACTGAGCTATATCCCCAGCCCTGTATTGCTTTTTGTTTTGAGATAGTATCCCACTAAACTTCCCAGACTGTGCTGCGTCTTGTGATCCTCCCACCTAGCCTTCCAGGGAGCTGGGGTGAGAGGCCCACCAAGGCCTGTGTGGATAGAAAGTGAGGAACCTAGCCTGCTCCTCAGATCTCCTTACCGGAGGAGCCTATAGCTGGCCCAGAGGAGGCCAGGCTGACCCTGGCCTCAGGGCCCCGGGATATCCTCCTGGGAGTCTGGTCTGGGCACTTCGTGTCTTCCTCTCACTTCTCCATCTGGCCACATCTTCCATGACCTGAGCTCTCTGACCATGGCTTACCCTTGCTCGCAGGCAGTTGAGGCAGAGTTGTTCCCTTCCGAAATGCCCTCAGCTGCTGCAGAAGCTGACTCTTCCCAGTGCAATCCCTGGAACACAGCAAAACTGACATCAGTTGTACCATGCAGAAGGAGGCCCAGCTCCCAACTCGGCAGTGAACCAGGAGTGAAGCAGCGAGTTCAGTGATCTCTGAGGACTGTGGGGGTCCAGTTAGGCAGCAGTGGGGTGATAGGTAGGGTGGAGTATCCTTCCTCAGGGGGCAGTAACACAGAGCTGCCACAACAAGCCAGACTGTTTCCCTCCCACAAGTGACTCCAGGAGCCCCCAGAGGCCCCCACCAAACAGGAAAGGCAACTAGAAAAACATCACCATCTGCCCTGAGTTCCTTCTCCAAGTTTAGGTTTTAGCTGGGTTAAACCCAACTGAAAGGAAGTCTAAAAAGAACACATGGACCACGGATGCTCTTGCGGGAGGAGCCAGAGGAGTGCGGCTCCTTTCCCAGCAGCACAGGAAGGAACGAACACTCTTAATGTCTCAAAGCCCAGGCCAACAAAATCACAGCCTCTAGGAGCACTTTCTAGGGCTGACCCCAGAATCCTTTGAGTGGGAATGAAAACTGTCTCTGAGGCCCAAATGAAGACAGTGAGGCATGGTGGCATTTTTGCTGAAGAACCATTGGCTGAAGGGGCAGACTGGGGATGGATGCCAATCTGCTGACTCAGAGCTGCAGACCAGAAAGGGGGTGCTCAGTTGCAGAGTGAGGCTTGGATTTGGGTGGTGAGACCAGCAGGAGTGCTCTGACCACCAGCCCCACACTGACCCTTGCCAAGGAAGCATGGCCTCGGTCGGGGCACTGCTGAGGGAAGGAGAGGCCCTTCTGTGGCCAGACTAGCACAGAAAAGCCAGAGTGAGCCACAGTGTGCCCTTAGGTCTCTGAGTGCACAGTGGGAGGCCACAGCTCCTGCCCAGGGTCTTGCTAATCACACCTCCAGCTTCTGGCAAGAGGCCTATCCAATGCCTCCCGTTTTCTTCCTGCTTTTTTTCTGAGACACCTGATCATACAGTGCACGGCGGGCCACATGAGATGGGACAGTCCCAGTGCTAGCCACTGCCAAGGTGGATGAGTCTCATTCACCCCTAGGCTACGGTGGGGTCTCCCTCACCTCTCTGAATTTGATACTTTAATTCACCCATGCCTTTCATTCCTGGCCAACAACCACCACATCATTCCATTCCCTTCTGTAGCTACCTGTGATAAGGAACAAGTCTATAGAAGGAGAACATACTAAGCCATGCTTGGGAGGAGCTGGGGTGTCCTCGAGGATGCCCAAGACACAGTAGGCCAGGTTGGGATAGAGGCTGGGTCCACCCTTGCAGGCAAGTCCTGAAGGTGTAGGACAGGGCTAAGAGCCAAGATGGCCAGGATGCAGGGCAGCAGTGGCAGGTGGAGGTCCCTCATGCTTACCGTAGTCCCCGGGAGGAAAGACATGCCTGCTGTGCTGCGCCCAGCTGGTCTCCTGGCTGTGCCGTGTCCTCCTCCCCTTCCTCCTCGTCCTCCTCGCTGTCAGAGGAGCTGTGGCTGAGCCTGTGAAGGAAAAGAAATGGCTCTCTGCATGTATCCCAGTGTACTCATTCTGCCAGGCCTGGTCCCCACCAAGCACTTGGAGTGCTCAGGTCTCCCTGGGGATCTAAGGCTTGGGTAGCAGCCAGCCAAAGTGCAACAGCTGAAATCTCAGGGCCAGTGGACTTCCTGCCAAGTGGCGGAGGGAGGGTACAGGTCATGGACTCCCGCCTTGATGAAGTTTGCCCTCTGCCCCTCTCCCTCTCTCTCTGCAGGGGACCAAGTGGGGCTGGTCAGGCCGGGCTCCTAGCTAAATGCACTTGTCAAATAAGTGATGTTCTGAGTCTTTCCAAGTCCTTATTTCTCTGTACTATGAACTGCCAAGGTTTTGTGGGGCCCATGGGTGACTGTGCCAAGCAGAGAGCCTGCTGTGGGGCTGGCCCTGCTCTGTACCTTTCTGGAGACTGGTCTTGAGGCTCTGGTGGCTTTGTTTGTCGTAGGTCAATGAAGATGGTAGGTGGCTCTGTCTTTGGCCTTATATCCCCAGCTACCTTCTGGCTTGACACAACCTGAGAGCCCAGCTTCACAGAAGTACATCTAGATGAGAGGCAGGGTGGCTCATTCCTTTTTTTTTTTTTTTTTGGTGGAACCAGGGATTGAACTCAGGTCCTTGTTCTTCCAGGCAAGCATTTATTCTACTGAGCCATTTCCCTGGCCCCCAAGTCCATTCCTTTCTCTATGATAAAAAGGACCTGTTGGAGTTGTCGAACCACAGTACTCCTGGTGGCCCTGAATAGGTACCCACCATGTATTAGTAGGTACTTCAAACCCATCTCAATTGGGCTTTTTTGTTTCTTTGTGGTACTGGAAATTGAACTCTGGACCTGGTGCATGCTAGGCAAGTATCTAGAACTACAACGTTACCACCCCTCTTTTGGGTTTTTTTAAATTTTATCTCACTATACAGTTTAAATTGGCTTTAAACTATACAGCCTAGGCTGGCCTTGAACTCAAGATGATCCTCTTGCTTCAGCCTCCCAAGTACTGAGATGATAGGTATGAACCCCATGCCCAGCTCCAACTCCATCCTTTTTAAATTTTTTTTCTTTGTTTCCTTTTTATTTCTTCATTTGAGATAGGGTCTTGCTAAATTGCCTATCCTGGCCTCAAAATTGTGGTCCTCCTGCCTCAGCCTCCTGAATATCTGAGATCACAGGGGTGTACCACCACAACTGGCTCTATCTATTTTTTATTCTCTAGAACTACCCTCAAGACAGGCCAGTGTGGGGCTGGGGAGATGGCTCAATGGAATAAGTGCTTCCCCGGTTAACGCAAGGGCCTGAGTTCAATCCCCAGTTCCGCAAAAAAAAAAGAAAAGACACATTAGAGCTGGGTGTGATGGTGCATGCCTGTAATCCCAGCACTCGGAAGGCTGAGGCAGGAAGATTGTTGGGAGTTCAAGGCAAGCCTGAACTGTATAGTGAGACCCTGTCTCAAAAAAGACAAAAAAAAGACAGGCCAATAGAACTTGCATGATACCTAAAATGCTGTCTGTGCTAATATAGTAGTCATTTATCATAGGTACTTGTTTAAATTTACATGTAAACTAAGTCAGCCTTGGTGACACATGCCTCTGCTCCCAATACTCTGGGAGGAATGCAAATTTGAATTCAATTTGGGCAACTTAACAACTTGGCAAGAACCTGTCTCAAAATAAATAAAGCACTAGGGATGTAGCTCAGTGCAAGGCCATGGTTCAATCTCAGGACTGCAAAAATAAATTTGTCAGCTAGATAAATTGAAATGAACACAATAACAATAAATAAGAATTTCAAGACCTCAGTCACACCTGCCACATTTCAAGTGCTCAGTTGCCACATGTGGCTCGTGGCTGCCACACTGGGTAGTGTATGTGACCACATCTGTTAGGTACTTTGGTCACCGGGCGCACCAAAGGCAAAATATGTGGGTCAGGAGAGAAGGAGATGCATTGACTCCCAGGTTTCTAAAAGGATGGAAGGGGAGAAGTACAGCTGGGTCTCCAGGGACTCCAGGGCTCCCTGCTTCTTCAACCTCCCTCATCTCTCCCCCATCACTGCAGCCTACCTTTCTCTGTGTGCAGCCACAGGTGGCTGCCAATAACCTTTCTAGCCCTTTAAAGGGACATAGAGAAAGGTAATCCTAAGGAAAAGCTCTGATTTGCCACAGCTGAACTGACCAGCATGGTTTAGGGGAAGATACTATTTCTGGGGAGACCAAGTGGACAATAGGAGGAGGTCCGTAGTTGTGGGGCAAGGACTTTAGGGTCCCAATTCTCAGCTCTGCCATTTAGAGCCTGGGGAAGGCAATTCTCTCAGTCCAAGATTCTAGGGCTGCCTGCCTGATTTAGTTGAGATTAAATGAGGTTGTGGCACATCAAACACCTTGTGCACAGTAGGCCTAATCAGTGCTGTTGACACGGGCGTCTTGAGACAACAGCCGTGGCTGGCACCAAGTCTCACCCGCTTCCAGCCTCCTGTTCTTTGGTGTCTTTAGGCACGTGGGCAGGCACCTTCTGGGCAGAGGTGGGGGCTCCATGCTGCGTGGCGCACAGGAGGACCAGCTGCTCCAGAAGCCTGTCCTGGGATCGTGGCACAGTGTGGTCTGGAGCTGCAGAGAGGACACTCCTTAGAGAGGATGCAGCGCCCTTTGATTTATAGCAGCTTGAGGCTCGGGATCCCTGAGCCTCCATATAGCTTGGGCTTAACCATATCTGCCCACCCCAGCCTCGTATGGGGCTTCTCTGGCTGAGCAGGGCCGAAGGGAGCAGTATCTTTGAATGGGGACTGTGTATTTGAGCCTCATGAAGTAGGAGTGCCTGGGTTTTTTTTTGTTTTGTTTTGCGGAACCAGGGATTGAACTCAGGCCCTTGCACTTGCCAGGGAAGCGCTTATTCCACTGAGCCATCTCCCCAGCTCCTAGGAATGCCTGTTTTGAGAAAGGGTCTTGTTGTGTAGTTCAGGCAGGCCTTCAACTCACTAAGTAGCCAAGTCCAGCCTCAACTCCTGGTGATCCTCCTGCCTCACACTCCAGGGACTGGGATTATAGGCAGGCCCCACCATGCTCAGCTTCCAACTTTTCTTTTTTTTTTTCTTTTTTTTTTTTTTTTTTTTTTTTTTGTCTTTTTGAGACAGGGTCTCGCCATGCAGTTCAGGCTGGCTTTAAGCTCACTTTGTAGCTCAGGCTGGTCTCGAACTCACAACAATCCTCCTGCCTCAGCCTCCCGAGTGCTGGGATTACAGGCATGCGCCACCACGCCCGGCAACCAACTTTTCTTAACTTTAAAGAAAGCTGCAAAGCTGGGTGTGGTGATGCATGCAGCACTGGGAGGCCGAGGCAGGAAAATCACTGTGAACTTGAACCGGCCTGGGCTACACAGTGAGCTCCAGACCATCCTGAACTGCACGGGAGAGCCTGTCTCAAAACGACAAAAAGAAAAACTGAAACCAACATCTTCCAATACACACACTTATCAACTAGGGGTATATGATTATGTTTTTTGTTTTCTTTTTTGTATTTGGTATAGGGTCTACAGGGTTTCATGACACAGATGGGACTCAGTAATCCTCCTGTTTTCAGCCTCTCACACACTGGGATTACAGGCGCATGCCACCATGCTCAGTCTCAACAGTCTCTCAGGGTGTCAGTGCACCCTGGGGGCAAAGCCAGGTATATGCTAAGGAAAGATTTTTCAAAATGGAATAGTCTGGGTGTGGTGCCATAAACCTGTAATCCTAGTATTCAGGAAAGAAGTGTTACTGTGAGTCTGATACCAGGCTGAACTAGATACTGAGACCCTGTCTCAAAAAAACTAAAAACAAACAGAAAGGGATACAAAAGGGCTTTGTATCTTTAAAATAAGGACTTATGGGGCTGGTGAGATGGCTCAGTGGAATAAGCACTTCCCTGGCAAGCACAAGGGCCTGAGTTCAGTCCCCGCTTCCCAAAAAAATAAAATAAGAATTTATATGGGATATGGTGGTACACACCCATAATCCCAGCACTCAGAAGGCTGAGGCAGGAGGACTGATAAAAGTTCAAGGCCAGCTGGCGTGGCTGCATAGTGAGGGTAAGGCCAGCCTGAACTACACAGCAAGACCCTGTCTCAAAGAAACAAACAGATAATATCTAGGGACTAAATTATGCCACACTGTCCTTCAGAAAGGGAGGGTCAGGGCCTGCCAAATAGCTCAGCAGATTAAAGTGCCTGGGGCAGGGTTCTATCCCTGGGCCTGCCAAGTGCCAGCCCAGCCTCTGGGTACACTGAGATGGTGATTGAGACTGGGCATGGTGGCACCCCTGTAATCCCATGCTTGGGAGGATGTAAATAGGAGGATTACTTCAAGTCCAATCCAGTAGTGAGACCCTGTACTAAATACATTTTTAAAAAAAGAAAGGATGTGTCTATTATACCTACATCTGCTCACCATTGTGAGGGTCCGTTTCTCTACATCCTGTGGGAGGGGCGCGACTCACTGACAAAACTATGCTGAAAAGAGCACGAGCACGTGGCGCTCAGCTGTGTGACTGGCACCGGCAGCCTGGCGCCTGCTCTGCACCTCAGCTGCAGGCCTTTCTTGCTGTTGCAGGCCCCAGAATGGGGAGAGGGTGCAGCGTTTCTGTGTTGTTTGCACAACTGCCCCGAGACAAGCCAAGGATAAGAGCAGTGACAGAGGCTTCCTCCTGTGAGCCCTGGAGGCAGGAGTGTGCAGAAGGAGCTGACTGATGGAAGGGTTGGAAGAGGCAGGAATGACCTTCCTCTGAGTAACCTTCCCCAGGAAGAATGGGGAAGCACAAGGAGGGAAGGGAATGAAATGAATATACTGTTATTATATATGCTGAACAACGCATGAAGTCTTGCAAGGACAGGTGACCCAAGATTTAGGGCAGGCAAAGGGCTAAGCAAGCACAGAGAAAACATGGCCACCAGGCTGACTTTGCCTAAGCCACAGCTGTCACTGAGGTCCTAGAAGGAGCTTCTTGTGGGGTTCACTTGGGCTGTGGTGTTAGTCAGACCTTGGTCTTGGAGGAGCTCAGCTGCCCACCATGCGCTTCTGGGTGCATGATTTCCCTGGTTGTCCTCTCTTGGTGGCAGACTCTGAAGGATGTAATCCAAATCCCACTCTTCAAGTTGCTGAAACAATGAAGCTGGTGGTTATGAGGCTGCCCCAAGGCCCCAGAGGTCCTGGCATCTGCTTTCACAGCTGCTGCTGGGACCAGGGGCCCATGTCATGAGTGCTGTAGGACAAAAATCAGGGTCCAACACATACCCACAGATGCACACATCCTCCCTTGTGATGATTATGGCCAAGCCCCCTGCAAGGTAGAATCTGCGCGTCTAGAGGCTTTCCTCTTATGGCTTTACATCAACACTTTCTTCCTTCAATCAGATTACATTTTACATGTACATAATGATCACATTCCTCATAAAGAATTTGTAAATACTTTTTATTTTGGGGCACAAGAATGCTGTTTGAACTAGAGGAAAGCTTGTGTCCTGTTGTATAACTATTCAGGTTCATACAGGTTTGGGAAGTTTGGAGTTTAAAAGTTTGCTTTTTTTTCTTTTCTTTGGTGGAACCAGTTATTGAACTAGGCCCCTCGGCTTGCCAGGCGAGCATTTATTCCACTGAGCCATCTCCGCAGCTCCTAAAAAGTTTGCTTCTTTTAATAAACAGGAGGTTCTACCAAGGGCTCCAAGTGGAGAACTGGGCCAGGAAGAAGTGGCGATGTGACATAGGGGAAGTTAACTGAGAATGAGTTGTCTTTTGGGTACTGGGAATGTGACCAGGCCTCAAGTATACAAGGCAAGCTTTATTTATTTTTTATTGAATTAAAAAAAATCTTTTAGGAAGTTCAAGAGCCTGGGTTCAATCCCTTGTTCCACCAAAAAAAAAAAAAAAAAAAAAAAAATCTTTTGGGACCAGGGAGATAACTCAGTAGAATAAGTGCTTGCCTGGCAAGCACAAGGGCCTGCATTCAATCCCTAGTTCTACTAAAATAAATAAATAATTAAAAAATAAATAAAGGCTGAGGCAGGAGGATTGTTGTGAGTTCAAGACCAGCCTGGCTGCAAAGTGATCTCAAGGCCAGCCTGAACTTCATAGTACCTGTCTCAAAATAAATAAATATCTTTTATATATTTGGTACAGTCTCACTACACAACTCAGACCTGTAGTGATCTTCCTGTCTCAGCCTCCCCAGTGCTGGGATTTGGTTGGTGTCTGATTTGGTGCAGGGCCAGCACAACATGCAGAACCAGTGATAGAACCTGGGTTCTTGCACTTGCCATGCAGGCACTTAGACCGCTGAGCTATCTCCCTGGCCCAAGGCAGGCTTTCTAACACTGAGATAAACCTGAAGCAAAAGTTGAGTGTTTATTATACATGACATCACTTCTTACATCCCTAGAGATGAGGGAAAATAAAAGTTGTCAGGAATGAGCACAAAGGAAAGGACTTACATAAGCAAAAATGGGAAAGAAGACCGGGCCTGGTGGCACCTGCCTGTAATCTCAGCACTCGGGAGGCTGAGGCAGGAGGATTGTTGTGAGTTTGAGACCAGCCTGAGCTACAAAGTGAGCTTAAGGTCAGCCTGAACTGCATAGTGAGACCCTGTCTCAAAAAGAAAAAAAAAAAAAAAAAAGAAATAAGAAAGAATGTCTGTGTATTCCTTGGTACTAGTTTTCTCTATGTTGTTAAGAAAAATTATCTGGGGAGTACACACCTGTAATCTCAGCACTCTGGGAGGCTGAGGCAGAGGATTACAAATTGAAGCCTAGACTGGCCAATTTAGCAAGGCCTTGTGCTGACCTGCACAGGGAAAGTGAGCTGGTTTGTGCAGCTGAGCAGGCCCACCTAGTTTAGAACCTTGTGAAACTCATGTGTGTGTAGGTATATGTGTGTGTGTGTGTGTGTGTGTGTGAGAGAGAGAGAGAGAGAAAGAGAGAGAGAGAGATTGACATTCTTTTCCTGTTTAGTGGACAAGCTAATCCCTTGTGTGACCCTGCTACTCTGTAGTCATCTCTGTTTCCTTGTTTTCTTTCACAGAATCCATCTCTCTTAGCCTGTCTCCCTTTTTTGGTACTGGGGATTGAACCCAGGACTTTTCCACTGAGCTCCACCTCCAGCTTTTTCTTTCTTTCTTTCTTTCTTTCTTTCTTCTTTCTTTCTTTCTTTCTTTCTTTCTTTCTTTCTTTCTTTCTTTCTTTCTTTCTTTCTTTCTTTCTTTCTTTCTTTGTGGAACTGGGGATTGAACTCAGGCCCTTGTGCTTGCCAGGCAAGTGCTTATTCTACTGAGCTACCTCCCCGGCCCCTCTTTTTTTTATTTTGCGCCAAGATCTTACTAAAGTTGTTCAACTGGACTCTAATTTATACTCCTCCTGCCTCAGCCTGCCAGAGTACTGGATTATAGGTATATACCACCACACTGACTTTCCTAATGCTGATTAACTGACTTTGTCACCTGCTGGCTTTTTTTTTTTTTTTTTTTTTTTTTTTTTTTTTTTTTTTTTTTTTTTTTTTTTTTTGTGGAATTGGGGATTGAACTCAGGCCCTTCTACTTGCCAGGGAAGCACTTATTCCACTGAGCCATCTCCCCGTCCCGGCCGGGCTGGTTTCTTCATGTGCTGACTCCAATTTGAACAAGAATGAGGGCTTCCCCATTTGGAGAATATGGTTTTGACAACACCTGGCTCTATACTTTCTGTGAGGCTGTAGGTATTTAGAAACATACCCTTGAGATCAGGGTTCTTTTTGTTTTCACTACAGAGGGCTGAATCTGCCTACTTTCTATGTTTTCATCAACTTTCCCTGAGGTGAGCTTCTGGCCCAGATCACCCACCCTCTGGGCTGAAGACAAGCCAGCCTGAGGCAAATCCAGTGGTTCTAGCCCCAGCCTGCTGGGAGGACAGCCACACTGCAGGGGACAAGTTGGAGGGAGGGCTGGGCAGTGGAGACACTACCTGGAGCGAGAGTACTGGCTGGCCTTCCCATGGCCTGGGACCTGACTCTGCAGCTGGGCCTTCGTCACCACAGGCTGGACTCTGGGGACCGCAGGTTACTTTCTGGAGTACATCCTTCTCTATTCTTCTCCTCCTCTCCTGCCGGAGGGCTCTGCGATTTGCACAGTCCTGCCAGGCAGCACCCAGGGGCTCTGTCTTTGGCTGTCCTTCAGGGGCAGAAGTAGCTTCTTCCTGCAAAACCCAGGGAGGATTCTGGAATCCTTTGGTATTGCAGGACAGGCTCCCAAAGTCACCTTCCTCCCATGCAGGGGTCCCCTCAGATGTCAAAGGAAGAATGTGGGTCTCAGCATAGCTCTTGAGCTGCTGTCCAGGGCTCCCTCCTTCCCAAGAGGCCCACTCCTTTGGCCATGCATTCTGCTCATGCACAGGTTCTGCAGGGAGTCCCACAGGCTGCACAGCTGACTGTTGAGATAATATGTGTCCTCTGTTAGCATCCACAAAAATATAGCTCTGGTGGTCGTTTTTTCATGGCAAAATATAAATGCAACATACAATTTCCCACTTTAACCATTTTAAATACACAGTTTCCATGGTCATCCCTACAATTTCCAAAGCTCTTCCATTTCCCCCAACAGAAACTCTATATCCATCAGCAGTCACTTCTTACTCCCCTTACTCTTGCCCAAATTTTTTAAGATGCCCAAAGAGTTGCCAAAGTAACTCTAGAAGTGTAAGACTCAAAAAAAAAAAAAAAAAAAAAAAAAAGAAGAAGAAAACAGACAGACAGACTCAAAATAGTCATATGAAAACTGTCACCTGAACTAACCCAGGCTCTTGGCTGCCTAGAAATTTCTGTTTGGGGTTTTTTCAGACCTGATCCTAGGCATGGCCATGTTAGCAGGTGCTATGGGTGGTCATGGGATTTAGTTAAGCAACGGTGAACCTCATTCACCTGGTTAATGATGCGAGGCAGAACTGAGCTGAGTGTTGACCCAGAGTTGGGTGCTCCTGAAGCTACCCACCCTCCTCCCCTTATAACCTGCTAAGGAAGTGAGGGTATTGACAGTGTTTTTGCTGGAAACTAAGATATTTAATCATTAACCACATCAAAGCTGACTGATTGGGGCTGCCCAGAGAGGGTAGCTGATAGATGGGTTCTATTTATAAAGGAAGCAGTTAATTTTCAGTATGAAGTCATTAAGTTTGGATAAAGTTCTTGGTCTTACCCAGGGTCCTGGGAAGTAGGAAGACTAAGAAACTGGATTTGATGCTGTCAATTATATGACTAGGAGGCTTGAGAGTGTGCTGTGGCATTCCCTAATTCTGTTCTACATAGCAGCCTGAACATCTCCTCAGGGATTAAGGAAGGGCCTTATCCCCTCCGGAGCCTTCCATAGTTGAACAAGTGTCTGAGGCTTCTGCTTACTTGCCAGGCTCTGAGCCAGGTGGCTTGGAGCCAGGCAGGTTAGGGAGATATTATGACAGGCAGCTGTGACAATGCCCAGACTGTACAGGGTGTGTTGGCAGAAAGCAGGAAAGAGGGGACTAGATGAAGGGCAGAGGTGGCAAACTCAGACAGAAGCAAGTGTGTTGGTTGTCCTAGTGAAAAAGAGATACATGTTGTGCAGCATCTGGGCCTGTGAATACCCTGGTTTGTCCTTGAAGGAGGAAGGACTGAGTGTAGCAGACACCAGACCCATGGTTTTAGCTATTATTATTATTTTTTTGTCTTTTTGAGACAGGGTCTCACTATGCAGTTCAGGCTGACCTTAAGTTCATTTTGTAGCTCAGGCTGGTCTCGAACTCACAATAATCCTCCTGCCTCAGCCTCCCAAGTGCAGGGATTACAGGCATGCGCCACCACACCCAGCTTAGACCCACAGTTTTAGGCCCTATAGACTCTTAGGTTTAGAGTCTCCTGAGAGCTGTGGACAGGTACATGCTCCCTTCTGCCAGAAAGTTGCCAGGCTTAATGGGTTCCCTTAGCTTGTGTCCTACAGACCTCAGGCAGAGGTCTTTTAGCTCCAAGGTCCCAGGTCTCAAATTTGTCACTCCTGCAAGGGTCTTCTGCCAGCTCCTCAGCCAGGTCTGGAATCAGCACAGGTTGGTTTCGCTGGAAGATGTATGGCTCCTCATCATTGAAGTCCGACTGTGGGCAGACAAGGGGGCTCTGGGTGACATGGCAGCACTTGAGACCCCCAGCCCTGCTACCCAGGGGCATCAAGAGAGATCTCTGCTCTCCACTGTTTTCTGCCACTGATACAGACATGAGCTTAGCAATATTACTTTGTGGGGCTAGGTTCCAGGGCTCCTTGTTTGTAGGTGCCCACCACACCCCAAGCCTCACACACAGAAGGTGCTATATTAATGCTTGGTGCTGACTAATAGCATTCATGGGTAGAGGTGTGGTTGATGGAAAGGTGGGCTGGGGGTGACAGCAGAGTGTGGTCCCCTTCCTACCTTGAGCTACCATCTAGCAATGTGATGTGATGTACAGCCTTGGTGTGCTACCTCTAAAGAACACAACACTTATATTCACTCTCCACCTTACTGGGACATCAGAAAATGTGGAGGGGCTCTGTATACCAAGGCACTGGGATTGCCTTACCCACTGCTTGACCTTGCTGTACCAGATAAGCCCAGAGCACCTGGAAGCTCTTGTCACATTTATACTCTCAGGTATAACCCAACATGGCCACTTCTAAAACCCTTGCCTTTGCTGCAAGTGCCAGAGTGTGCTGAGAGCCCCTGCACTATCCCATGGAGTGAGTATCATCATGCATATGCATGTGGGTTAAGTATCAAGCATCCTCAAGGGCCTCGGGTGACCCAAACCACAAATGCAGAAACCCTCAAGGGCTTATCAGAATGTACCGAAATGGTCACCACCCCAAGTGGTGGTGATGGCCTTGTCTTGTCAAGAATGGCACAACAGGCCTGGGGGTTGGAGATGGACCAAAAAAAAGTCCAAGTCCAAGTACACAGCAGCAGAGTTCCCCTGGCTTTCAGGTGAGACCCAGAACCACCACTCACATGGCCAATGTGGAGCACCAATACATGCATTCAGAGATTACTGACAAATGCAGAAGGAAGGATGGTGAAGGAAGTGGGAATGAGAAAACACCTGTAAAGCTCAAAGGTTGATAGGAAAAAGAAAACAAACTTTGTGGATTGGAGGGAGATCTGCAGAGGTGTGTGCCAGAGCTGACCCTGGCTGGTGTCAGGCTCCTCACGGGAAGAAAGGGCACTCAGTGCTTGGGGGAAGCTCTTGCTCACCAAGGAGGAGTCGGAGTCCAGGGATGGAAGCTGGTCTCTGGCAGCCTGGAGGATGGCATCCCAGGGGGCGTCCAGTGTGGGCACTGTGTCTTTGTCTTCAGATGCCATGGGTGCCTGGGCTCATGGGATGCTCTCTGTGTGCACAATCATGTGAGGAGCTCTGCAGAGCACACAGGGTAAGGTGGACGGGTCCAGGCAGCCAAGGTCGAGAGACGAGGGGGCTGCCTTTCCAGAGCTTCAACCACTGCAGGATGTGAAAATAGACTCAAAAGATCTCTATCTCCTAGCTGTTTCCTTCAGGTTCTGGTAGCTGCTGTGACTGGTGCCAGGTCTGTGTGTGACATGCACACGTGTTTGTGCATGTATACGTACTAGTGTGGAGCCTGCAGAAACATCATCTGTACTTGAAAATATAAACATGTACATATGGTGTGCAAATATATTTATTTGGTATGCAGATTCATATATGTGTGATACAGATAAGTGGCATATAATGGCATGTAGGTATATATTATATATCATATATAATGTAGACACTACTATATACATTTTATAGGCTTAGAAAGGTTTACAAATGATGAAGAGAATTTGAGTCAAATTGGAAATTTGAAGTCCTATTTGGTACTTGAGATGGAAGCCAGGGCTTCATGCTTCTACTACTGAGCTATTTCCCCTGCCCAACCTCATGGCAAAGCAAAAAAAGCACAAGCAATTTTGGAGTCAACAGATTTTGTACAGAGTTGCCACTGAGATCAGCTCCCCCACCCTTTGTATCCCAGACCACTGGGCCCCGGGGCAGGGCGCAAGAGGGCTTTAGGAATGTGGGCAGAGATGGAGAACCCCACAGCTAGGAGTCCTGTGTGTCTCAGAAGGTTGACAGTATGTGCCCCACCAGGGCAGCGGCAGGAGTCATATTCGGGAATTTCTCACCTTTTGTGTGCTTCTGCAAGCTTGAGCTGCTACTTAGTGCATCCCAAATGGGGGGGGGGGCATCAGGGTGGAGATACTTCTGGTACACATGCATACACTCCTCAGAGTGTACTGGAGAGCTGGGACTCTGCTTGGAAATTCAGGGCAACTAAATTACCAAGGTGAGGGGCCGCCAGAGACTGAGTGGAGGGAAGACAGAACCACCAAAGAGAAGAGCATGTACAGTGGCTTAGGTGTCGGTAACGCCCAACGTTCAAGGAAACTGCAGCGTAAAATGTCACAAGACAGTCATGCTACAATGCTACTATGCTGTACATGGATGGATTTTTAAATATCTATGTAAATATTTGTAAGTGTTCATTCCTATTTTTAAAAATTTTTTCTTCTTCTTCATATTCTGTATGGACTTAAGAGTTTAGTATCTCAATACCTGATGGAAAATACATGTTCCATGATATTTAGACTAATAGTGTGGGTAAACTGAACTGCATATGTTGCAGGGTAATAATAAACTTCTCTTCTGGAGGGGTAACAACCTAACTTTGAAGATCAAAATTGGAGAAAAAGAAAGGCTGAAAGGTCAGCCAATATTTTGGCCCTGTCTTTCAAGGTCAGTGAATACTGAGGACATAGAAGAACCTGTACTGTAACATCGTGTAACTAGGTAGTGCCCAAAATTTTCTGATCAAGGAGATTATGGGGCCACAGAGGAATGCAACTGATGATGTATATATAGTGTGCTAAGGAGAGTCACATGGAGAGAAAACTCTCTGAGGCTTTCACAGAGTGCAAATTGGTCAAGCAATGGCCATGACTCATCCACAAAGCTGACACTGACAAGGGATCTACAAAGTGTGGTATGGGTTACAAGATAAACCCTTAGGGTACCTGACTGACCTTATCTGATACAAAAGTTACATTTCTTTCCTTTTTTTTTTTTTTTTTGGCAGAACCAGGGATTGAACTTTTGTGCTTGCCAGGGAAGCACTTATTCCACTGAGCCATCTCCCAGCCCCAACATTTCTTGTTATATAGATCTTGCTTTAACCGGGGATTGAACTCAGGCCCTTGCACTTGCCAGAGAAGTGCTTATTCCACTGAACCATCTCCCAGGCTCCTAACTCAGTCTTAACCATCCAGCAGAAAAGTATACAAATGGAGGTATATAAATTCATATTAATGTAATGAGCTGTGAATGGCCAAAGTCAACAACTTCTGTGGATAACCCGCTTCTTTTGTGGACTGCTGATTTGTGTTGGATTGTTTTATTTTTAAAAAATGTATATATATAATTATCCAAACATAGCTATCCATGTTTTGAAAATCTGTAACATATGTAATCGTTGTATGTTACCTTGTTAATGTCATTTTTTCTCTTGGTTTTTGCTTCTGTTTTTCACTCTTCAAATTAAAATATAAATAAATTAAAAAATAAAAAAAAAAAGAAAACGAACTTGGCAGTGACGGTGCTGAAGCGCTCTGGCTCCAGCGAGTCCCGCCCAAATCTCCACACCCCAGCAGCCCGTTAACCCCGCCCAGACCTCCGCACTGCGCTGGTTGCCAAGGCAACTAGACGCTACCGGACGTCGCGTCTGGCTTTTGAATTACAGCGCAGAGAACAAGGAATTCCTGTTATTCCCCAGGACCATCCCAATGTCCCGCCCCGCTCCTCAAATCCATCTGCGCGGTCATACAGGCCCAGCACCACTCGCCTCGGTCAGCGTCCTCTGGCACCTGACCTCCTGCAGCCCAGACGCGGCCCAACAACTCCAGGTTCCTGAGCTCTAATTAGTTCCCGGGACCCGCCCTTCAACGCTCGCTCCAGCGTCTTCCGAGGTGGGGCGTGGCCTGCCTCTCTGCATCAGGATTGGATCCTCCATGGCAGGGGGAAAGTGTCTGGACGAGCTGCCCGTTCATTGGTTGCTTCAGGTGTCAGCGGCCAGCTGGGTGAGCTGACTGGAAGACCCGGGCCACCCTATGGACCAATTCCATCTCGTCGGTAGCATCCCGGTGTGCTCCGCGGCTCCTGTAGTTTACTTCCGGGGAGGGCCTGGCCACAGGCCTTCTGCTGGGTTGGCGGCTAGTAGAAGTTCGGGCGGCGGCATTGTTGACCCGAGGGCAGCCAAGGCTGAGGCCATCACAGGTAGGCCGGGTGCGTGCCGGCCCCGCCTGGTGTCGGTACTTGCGGTCCCTGAGGTCCTGTCCTGGCCAGGCGGGTACTCTGAGGTTCGGGTCTGCTGACTGCTCTAGGGTGCCACCCGGGAGGTCGCAGGGGCAGCCCAGCGTTTGACTTTCTTAGGCGCGACCTCCGCCACCAGCATTATTTGTGTTTAGCTACATTTTTCTATTTTGAAAGTTGCTTAGCATTTTGGGAAATGGACAGCACCAAACGGGAGAGTGAAAATTAAAAGGTCGTGGGGTGTGTGGGGGTGTGGCCCAGAGGCAGAACACGTGCTTAGCGTGCGCCAGGTGTGCGTTTCCACTCTCAGCACTGCGGGAAAAATTAAATGATCCCATTCTCTAGTGGTACTTCCTGAAGCTCTGGAAGAGAGGCGCAGAGTACGTTTTCTAGGTATGTACAGATATGCGTACGAATGTTTTTTGCATCATTGGGAAACGTTTGTCATAGGCATGGTGATAAATTAGATTTGTGGTTTTGTGGCGTATGAGTTCCACCCTCATAGTTTTCTGGAGGCTGGTTCTGTTTCTGATTGTCAGTCAGCGTTTAATACTTTGGCGTGTCAGGTGTGAGTGTCCGATAAATGGAGAGAGAAGGCTTTTGCAGTGGAAGAAGCAATCAAGGAAGGCTGGAGGATCCATTGGAAGCTTATCCGGATTTTTTTTTTTTTTTTTTTTTTTTTGGCGGAACTGGGGATTGAACTCGGGCCCTTGTGCTTGCCAGGGAAGTGCTTATTCCACTGAGCCATCTCCCCAGCCCGGATCGTTATTCAGTCTCTGTTGGCCAGGACTGTTCAGGAGAAGGATTCTCACCGGCGTTGTAGGAATGCGGATTGCTCTCAGGCTGGCGGGTGTGGAGAGAAGCGCTAACGGGTGGTCCCAGGGCTTGGTACATTCTGCCTTGTCATACCTGCCCCATTTCACTAATGGCTGCAAAGTCCCAGATTGGTGGCTGGTTTGTTTGACTATATTGGCCGTTTCGAACACTTGAAAGAATGTTAAAAAACTTGGAGGTGTTCTTTAGTAGAAACTGAGTTCCGAAGAGACTCCTTTTCGTTTATTTTTTTTTTTTTTGGCAGAACCAGGGGTTGGACTCAGGCCCTTGTATTCTACTGAGCCATTTCCCCAGCCCCCTAAAGATAGAGCCTCACTTTTTTGTTTTTGTTTGTTTGTTTCCACGAATTGTCCTTGTCATCATCTGGTATATGGACCTTTCTTTAGAAGGATTTTTTTTTTTGGCTGGCTCAGGCTGCTGAAAGGGAGGTTCTAGTGCGGCATGTGGAGCTGGGGATTGACCGCACCTGACTGGCTTTGCCCACATAGGTGCTTAAACAACTGAGCTAACTGGCAAGCCCCTAGGATACCTTTCTTTAATTCCTCATATACACTTGCTTCCTGTTACTTTCCAACTCAAGATTCTGCTAAGAAGCTAATGAGTTGGCCTTGGATCAGGTAGTAGACCCAGGAAAAAGCACTCGTAAGCACAAACATAGCATTCTGGTGTGTCATTCATTATTGGTGTCACATCTTGGGGATCTTGTATACCCACTAGTTAACCAGCCTTTTTTTTTTTTTTTTTTTTTTTTTTTTTTTTTTTTGTCTTTTTGAGACAGGGTCTCACTATGCAGTTCAGTCTGGCCTTAAGCTCACTTTGTAGCTCAGGCTGGTCTTGAACTCACAACAATCCTCCTGCCTCAGCCTCCTGAGTGCTGGGATTACAGGCCTGCGCCACCATGCCCGGCTCATTGGTAGATTCTTGCTCAATTAATACTTCTGAGCATTATAAATTCCATTTTAGTTTCTATGTTAGGACCTTTCCATTTTCTAGAAAAAAATTTATACTTTTTACTTACAGTACAATTCATTTGAGGGTCCATCTTTATGAGTTTTGATAAATGTGTAAACTCATATATTTTAGGGTTTTATTAGCTGCACAGATAATACAAGGAACAGACATAACACAAGATGTACAATTTACAAAAAATTATAAGATTGGCTTATGAGGTCAGCTGCAGAGTTGGATGAGGAAGCATGCAGAGGGTGTCTGCACACCAGAGACTGAAAGGTTCAGTCCCAAGGTCTGAAGCTCACTATAGTGCTCTGTGCAAGTCCATCAATCAGCAGATGGGTCTGTAGTTGAAGGGATGGAAGGCTGATGAGTCTGCCACAGAAAGCTGAAGAATTCAGCCGGGCGTGGTGGCACATACCTATAATCCCAGCACTCGGGAGGCTGAGGCAGGAGGATTGTTGTGAGTTCAAGACCAGCCTGAGCTACAAAGTGAGCTTAAGGCCATCCTGAACTGCATAGTGAGACCCTGTCTCAAAAAAAGACAAAAAAAAAAAAAAAAAAAAAGAAAGCTGAAGAATCCAAGCCGGAGGCTGAAGAGTCTGCGCTGGAAGCCAGGAGATGAAGTCCAGGCTGATTGTGAAGACTGAAGTTCCTCCAAGGCAATGGAATGCTGAATCCTTCCTCAACCTCCTTAAAACATCCTTTTTGTGCCGAGTCTCCCTGAGGCGGGCCCTCCTCTCCTGCTAAGGGGATCCAACGAAGTTGACGCAATGTATGGCCCACTACATCATATGTCTACCATCATGGTACAGAATATACCCAGTGTCCCACAGATTCTCTCTTGCTCCTGCTTTGGGGTCCCTCTGCTGTTTTTGGTACTCTTGACCTGACCTCCAACTTTAGTTTTATCTTTCCCAGAATGTCTTGAATTGAATAGGCAGACTTTGGAGAAGCTTCTTCCATTTAACATAATACATCTGAGATCTGTATGAGTAGGATCAGCCATTTCATTTTCTGGAACAGCCAGGAAGGAAGACCTAACCCCTGGGCCTTCCTCTGCAGCCATGTCTGAGCTCAGCGATGAAGCCAGCGAGCCGGAGCTCCTGAACTGCAGTTTGTCCATGTGGCACGGGCTGGGGACGCAGGTCAGCCGGGAGGAGCTGGATGTCCCCCTGGATCTTCACACTGCAGCTTCCATTGGCCAGTATGAGGTGGTGAAGGAATGTGTGCAGCGGTAAGAGTTTCTGGGGGAGCTCCCTTTGCCTCACACTTAATAACAGCTACATGGCTCCCAAGCCTGTGACTAGACCTTGAGCATAGTTGTAGACATCTGATACCCATGGGATGGGCCAACCCTGCTGGTTGGACCCATTCTCAGTGATGACTTAGGCAGAGAACATAGAAACAAAGAGGCCAGTTTTGCTGGGTGTGATGGCACATGACTGTAATCCCAGCTAATCTGGAGACTAAAACAGGAGGATCATGAGTTCCAGCCCACATGCACTATATAGTGATACCTCATGTCAACAATAAAAAAGGTTGGGGTGTTGCCCAGTAACAGCACTTGTCTACCATGTGCCAAGTCCTGTGTATAATACATAATTTTTTAAAAAAGGCATGGTTGATCCCAAGGCAGAAAAAGATCCTTTTTTTCTCCCAGTTCTGGGAATGGAACTGAGGACTTCACACATGCTAAACCAGCACTGTACCACTGAGTTCTCTCTAGGCCCTAGATAACATAAACTTTATCATAGCCTTATAAACATTAATTCATACTTTTAACCAGTGTAATTGTAGAGATTTACTGAGTGCAAACCCCCTCTTCCCCATCCGGTAGTGAAGGTAGACAGCAGTGCCCTTTGGCCTCCTTTGCCAAGAGAGTTTGTTTTTTGTCTCCTGGAACCATATCTCCCATCTTAGCTTCTGCACAGAAGAGAGAGTGACCTCCTGATCCCATGGTCCACCTGCCAGGGGTATTGATCTACACATCAGTATTTAGCTCTGGTATTACAAAATCCTCACTATGAGGATTTTTACTGAAAACAATAGTTTTGAGTTTAGTTTTTCTGGGGTTTTTTTGGCACTGGGGATTGAACTCAGGCCCTTGCACTTACCAGGGAAGCGCTTATTCCACTGAGCCATCTCCCCAGACCCTGTTTAGCATTTCTTATCTGGTAACATGTTTGTCCATATCTTCGATGTTTTCTGTAGTTCCTGGTGAGCCAGAGCAAAGCCTCATTAAAGCACCGGGTGTCCAGTTCCCAGGTTGTTGCCATCGCTCATAAATCTCTAGTCAATGAAGTAGCATTGTGGTCCAGGGCAGGCTGTGGTACTCCTTTACCAGGCTAGCCAGTTGGGTGTGCAGTCTCATGTGTCCTTGAAGGGTCACCAAGACCCCTGTTAATTCTCTCTGGAAATCCCAGGCTCTGAGGTCTTTGAGTGTCCTGTGAAAAATGTAGCTCACAATAGCTACACAGAGAAGAGGACCAGGGTTTGTGTTCTGACTGGGATTTGACACTAGCCGAGGAGGAGGCTTGACAAACAGTGTTTTGCCCAGGAGCAGGCCCCTTCATGTCTTGGGAAATTGGTGCTCAGAAGGGATGGAAGTGTAAGGATGAATGGGGTCATTCAAGCCATCTGCAGAGGCCCTTCCCTGCGCTGCTTGGCAGGCCTGCCATTGCATCCTATGATCAGGACCTTTCAGGATGGCTCCCTGGGTGTGCATCCAAGTGTGCAAGATGCTAGTGAGTGACACAGCTTAGTGCGGGGATCCTATGAGAGGCACAAGTCATATGGGTAAATTGTTGTTCCTGCCACTGGAAGCCCAAATTGTGGAAGAGGAAAGGTTACTGTGCATCTAGGAGTGGGTATTATCTTAAAGTGTCACACCATACCCCAGTTCTGAGTGAGTCAGGAAACCCACATTTTTTTCATGTTTGAAAATGCATTTCCAGAAATTTAATGGAAATCAGTGAGAAAAAGGACTTTTGGGGCCCGGGAAGATGGCTCGTAGAATAAGAGCTTCCCTGGCAAGCACAAGGGCCTGAGTTCAATCCCTGGTTCTGCAAAAAAAAGAAAAGGATTTTCTTTTTTTTAAAGATTTATTTATTTGATTCCCAGTACCACATGCTGTGTCCCTGGGTGTGATGAGCCAGTAACCAAGTCTGTGTGTGGTGGCACGTACCTGAAGTCCCAGCCCTGGGGAGGTTGAGACAGGAGGATCACTATGAGTCCAAGCTGCGTAGTGAGACCCTGTACCAAATAAATAAATCTTTTTTTTTTTTTTTGTATTTGGTACAGGGTTTCCTATGCAGCTTCTACTCATAGTGATCCACCTGTTTTCAGCCTCCCCCCGTGCTAGGATTACAGGTGTGTACCACCATGCCTGGTTTCTGTGGCCTGCATGGCATGCGGTACTGGGGATTGAACCCAGTCCTTGCACTTGCCAGGCAGGCACTTAGCCCACCAAGCTATCTCCCCATTCTGATTCTCATCTGTTTTTGGTGTATGGTAATGAAGAAGTCAGTGGCGGGCTGGCAAGATAGCTCAGCGGTCTAGAGCGCCTCTCAGGGACCGCGGTTCGAGCCCCAGCACCACATGCCATGCCAGCCCCTCCCCGCAGGGCTGGCTGAGCTCACCCTCCACCCCCGCGAAAAAAGAATCGGTGATGTGTAGCGAGACACTGTAATAAATAAAGAAATTAAAAAAAAAAAAAAAAAAAAAAGTCAGTGGCAGTGGCTATTGTCCTTGGTTCCCAGTCCTTACTCTTTCCTTAATGTGCCGTTCTCCATTGTTGTCCCTTTGCAACTGGTTCTACCCTGCCACACCGGACAGTTAATGGTAGATGGTCAGGGTGTCTCAACCTCGGCTATCCCGGCAAACCAGGCCAGCTCTACCACTCTGCCAAGGTGCATCTTGTATACTGCATGTTCACAGGCTCCTTCCTCTATCTGCTTCATGCCAGTGGCTCCTGGCCTAGCCATGATAACTGAAAGTGACCCCAAACCTTGCTGAATGCCCCAGGGTTGAGCATCATGTATCTAGCTGGTAGTACAAAAGAGAGGAATTTGATAGTCTTGGGCTATCAAAGGATACATAGGAGGGGCTGCTGAGAATGTGAAATTAGAGGAGAAACAAGGAAGAAAAAAAAAGGACTTTTTAAGGTAGGTGTTTAATCAAGTAGAAACATTTTCCTACCTGCCTTCCCCTGACCCTGGGGACAATTGGAATGGCAGCTTGCTTGGCCTGGCCTGGCCTGCAGCTCTGGTGAGCCCTACAGTGGGACCTGTCTAGTGTATCTTGTGTTTGTTTAGGAGAGAGTTAGATTTGAATAAGAAGAATGGAGGTGGCTGGACCCCACTGATGTATGCCTGCTACATTGGACATGATACCATCGTGCACCTGCTGCTCGAGGCAGGGGTGAGTGTGAACGTGCCAACCCCGGAAGGGCAGACTCCACTGATGCTGGCCTCCAGCTGTGGCAACGAGAGCATCGCCTACTTTCTCCTCCAGGTGAGCTGCGATGGGTCAAAGGCCCTGCAACCCGCAGGGCTCCCTGGTTGCCCTGATAGGATGTGTGGCACCGCAGGCCAGGGTATATGTGTTTGAGCACATCATCACTTCCATTTCTTGTGCTGAGGGCCTGGAGGGTGCTGCCTGCCTGTCTGCTCATACAGGAGAGATGCGCTACAAACTGTGTTCTGTGTTCTCTTGAAGCAAGGTGCTGAGCTTGAGATGAAAGACATTCAAGGCTGGACTGCACTCTTCCACTGCGCCAGTGCCGGGCACCCGCAGATGGTCAGGTTCCTCCTGGACAGTGGGGCGAATGCCAACGTGAGGTGATGGCCGCAGGAGTGGGCTAGGTCCTGACTGACTATAGAAGCCATAGCCAGAGGTCTAGCCACTAGAAGGGGTGCAGTGGACAGGCCTGCCTGGCATGAGACTGTCTGCATACCTGTCGAGACAACCAGTGCATCTTTCTAGGGCTCTGAGATTCATTTTCTTTATCTGAAAATAGGATAGCAAGGCCTGTGTTAGAGTGTTGTTGGAAGAATTACACGTTATAGCCAGGTGTGGTGGTGCGTTCCTGTAATCCCAGCTGTCTGGGAGACCAAGGTAGGAGGAACATAAATTCCAGCCCAACCTGGACCACTTGGTAATAGAGTTACTCTGTCTTTTTTTTTTTTTTTTTTTTTTTTCCTATTTTATTAAGACCCTGTCTTAAAATTTTTTAAAAATTTTATTTATTTATTTTATTTTTATTTTTTGTTATTTATTTATTTAGTACCAGGAAGGGAATCACACTTGGGACCTTGCAGTTGTTAGGCAGGCACTTATGCTGCTGAGCTATCTCCCTGGTCTTAAAATAAATTTTAAAAGGGGCTGGGAGTGTAAGCGTTGGCCTTAATCCTCAGTGCAGCAAAAGAGGGGGGAAAAATTACAGTAGTACTTAAGTTCACAAACTTAATTTGTTCCAGTTTTGGAAAAGATGGTCACATTTGTGTTGGTCACCCAATGTAGTTTGCAAACAAAAGCATTTGTGAACCAAGGCACCACTGTGCAAGTTATGTCATATGCTGGGTACATAACATAGAGAATGACATTTAAATAGTATATGTACAGTGCTAGTTCTCTTTCTTTTCTTGCCTGCTGTATATGTCTGGAAAAGTGAAGCTTTGAAAACCATTATGAGTTTCATAAATTAGAAGTGATTTATTTTCTGGTACATTGGTTCCCAGTCTCTTTGGCTCCAGGGACCAATTTTGTGGAAGACAAGTTTCCACAAATGGGTGAGGGATGGATAATGGTTTTGGAATGATTCAAAGCTGTGCAAAACCTAGATCCCTCATGTGTGCAGTCCACATTAGGGTGTGCGCCTGCATGAGAAACTAATGCTATCCCTGATCCAACAGGCGGCATGTGAGTGATGCCCAGCAGCAGTAAGTATAGACAAAGCTTCCCCTGCTAGCCCTGCTTACCTGATGAGAGCCCCTATTCCAAACAGGTCACGCACTGTGGTCTGAAGTGTGTAATAACATGTTTTAATCAGCTTCCACCTGATGCTATGTGCAGCTCTCTGACCGCTGTTGTCCTTTTTAAGACAGAATAATTTTGTATGATTCCTAAGAAAGAAAAAAAAAATTCAACTTGCTTGCTGATTTTTAGATACACTGTAACTTCAGATGTTAAAATGTGCAGTATGTGTCCTTTTGTCTTTTTGAGACAGGGCTTTGCTGTGCAGTTCAGGCTGGTTTGAATTCACTTTGTAGTCTAGGCTGCCCTTGAACTTGCAGTATCCTTCTGCCTCAGCCTTCTGAATACTAGGATTATAAGCATGGCCTGGCCCAGTGTGTATCTTAGAATGGATGTGGAGTGGTATCTGCCATGGTTCCTGGCTTCCAGACCAGCAGAAAATAAGCAGATTATAGGGAGCACTTTGAGGACAGCACTAGGGTGTTGGCCCTGCATAAAAAATACACTGCAGGTTCCGCACAGTGTGGAGAGGTAGGGTTACTAGCATGTGCACTTTGGGGGACTGGTTCACAAGGATGTGAGACTTGAAAGACAACTGAGTAGATAAGTAGCACACATTAGCTTTCTGTGGGAAATGAATAATAGTAGCTGCTTTTGAGTATGATTCAAGTGGGGATTTAGGAGAAGCAGATGGGGACAGCCTTGAAGGAGGAGGGGAGGCTGCCCCCCAGAGTAGAGAGTAAGCAAGCACAAAAGCATACAGACATGAACACACACTGCACCCCACACTTTTTGCTAATCCCTGACTGACCTGTCTCGCAGGGAGCCCATATATGGGTTTACTCCTTTGATGGAAGCTGCTGCTGCTGGCCATGAGATAATTGTGCAGTATTTTCTGAACCATGTAAGTCACCCTGTTAAGTAGCTTATAATGTAGCCACAAAAATGAGGTATCACATCACTGAACTGTGAACTGTAACAGAATTGTCCTTTACGCATTCTTACACATTCTGTTCTTCATTTATTGAGTATATTTTCTTTAAAAGTCTATTTATGCCAAATGTGTGGTTCCTGGGCACTAGGGGTACCATGGTGAGAAAATATGACCTATAATGATCTTGCAAAATTGTAGGTCATAGTGGTTCATCCCTGTAATTCCAGTTTGGGCATATAAGAGCTTTGGATATAAGGTGCTGCTGTTTCAGAGGGTTCTGGGGAGGGTCTCAGAGCTGCCTCTCTGGCAGCTGACACTTCCTGTGCAGAGGAGGGGGCCAGGCATGGGCCTGGTGTGGTGTCAAGAGGTGCTCCTGGGACTGCAGGATCCCATACCTGGCAGGGAGCATTTGTGAGGATAGTTGCTCAGGCTTGGTGACTGCTTTTGGTGATGTGGCTGCAGAGCCCATCCCATCATTAAGAACACAGTTAAAGTGAAACTGTCAAGCAGGCCTGCCCTGCTTCCTCCCTGTGGTGTGGGACATTTCCCACCTTAGGGAAAGCCTGTTCTCCTCCCAGTCCAGCTGCTCAGGCAGCCCCAGGGTTTCAGAAGGGAGCTTCCTAACTCTTCTTTCCCGTACCTTCCCAGGGAGCCAAAGTAGACACAAGGGATCACAGTGGAGCCACAGCCAGGATGTTGGCCAAGCAGTACGGACACATGAAGATTGTGGCATTGATTGACACTCACTCACCTGCTCTGCCCAAGAGCCTCTACCGGAGCCCAGGTAACCAGTCTGCCATTGCCCTCATGGAGTCGGGCTGCCGTAGGCACTACGCCCTCCCAGGTGGCCACTGCTCATCTGAGATTGGGCTCTGTGTGCCTGCTGGGAGACCTTCTCTGCCTCCCCTCATGAGCTCCATTGTTAGTTGAGACTGAGGCCCCTGAGACAGTCAGAGTTGCCCTGGAAGTGTGCCCAGCATGTAAGTGTGGAGCCCCAGGAAGGGGGCATAGGAGGGCGGTGCCACAGGCATCTCTTCTGATTAGGTTGTGCTCCAACTCATAATCCTCCTGACTCAGCCTCCCAGAGTGCAGTAATTACAGATCTCTATCACTACACTTAGCATGGCTTTTACATTTTTGACCTTGCTAGTGGTGGTTGGTGTCCTATGTTTTAATTTTATGTAATCAAACGTATTCATCTTTACTGGCCCTGGTTTTTGAGTCATAGAAAATCTTTTCTTAGGCCCTTTTGGTACAAGGATTCACCCATGACTTTTTTCAAGTACTTGTATACTTTCATTTTTCACCTATAGATCTCTGATCTTCTACTCTTTTTAGATAGGATATAAGGTATGGGCCCAATTTTATCTTTTTCCAAAGAGTTACACATTTGTCCCAGCATCATCATTTATGTAAAAATACATCTCTGACCTGGTACCATCCTATTTCACTTGGTCTTTGTGCATGAAAACCGTGATGATCAAAGGCTTTTTTGGGGTAGATATTACTGTTGATTAGTTACTGATACCTTCACAATTTTCAGTATTTCTCCAGTGGTTGCTTGTTTATTTTTCTTTGTGAACATGAATATGAACTTGACCAGCTCCTTAAGAATAGTATGTAGGAGC
Source organism: Ctenomys sociabilis (assembly GCA_004027165.1). NCBI lineage: Eukaryota > Metazoa > Chordata > Mammalia > Rodentia > Ctenomyidae > Ctenomys > Ctenomys sociabilis. The sequence continues at coordinate 29,784 of PVKA01004251.1, forward strand.
CGGGCATGGTGGCGCATGCCTGTAATCCCAGCACTCAGGAGGCTGAGGCAGGAGGATTGTTGTGAGTTCGAGACCAGCCTGAGCTACAAAGTGAGCTTAAGGCCAGCCTGAACTGCATAGTGAGACCCTGTCTCAAAAAGACAAAAAAAAAAAAAAAAAAAAAAAAAGTATGTAGGCATTGTTTGTTTTTTTTTTCTTTAATTTTAGGGAAGGGTCTACAAGGTGTTCAGGGTCTCACTACTAGACTGGACTTGTAGTGATCCACCTTTTTACAGATTCCCAAAAGCTGGGATTACAGGCAGCCACCTTCCTCTCGCTCACCTCAGGAGAGGAGAACTGCATGGGTCCCTAGCCCATGTGTGGCTGCCAGGAGCCACTGGGCTGGGCTGTGAGGCCACATCTGAGCCAGCAAGGCCACCACTCAGGTAGTCAGCTCCCTTCCTACTCAGAGAATGGAATGGTCTTGTATTTCTGCCCCATTTACCAGCACAAAAAGATTTCACCAATTCCTCATTTATATACCTCCTTGTCTATTAAAAGTTGAATCAGATGGAGCCTCATGTAAATAAATCCCTGAATTTTTGCCTAATAGTTATGAACAATTATGAAAAATTGAAAAGCTAGGAAGTGGTAAAAGCTGTGGGTGTGAGCTCGTGTAGGGATTTGAAGTATTCTGTGAACACAGCAAGTCTGTGGAGCTCAGCTCCCTCGGGCTGACTTAAGCAGCTGCTTAAGCAGTTGGGACTAACAGTGCCATATTTTATGAACAAATCGACTTAGCCATTCTTTCAACTTAGAACAAAATGTGTATGTTTGATAATTAACAATACAGGCTCATTATGCAAACTTTTAGAAACCCAAAGAGATGAGTAAGAATTTAAGTCCTTCATCACAACTGACTTTAGATCCTGTGCCCTGAGCAGAGGACTGCCAACTGTGGCTGTCTCACATGTCAAGTCCTGGGGAACATACTTTTGTTCTTAATTTAAGAATACTTAGGGATTGGGGTATAGTAGCTCAGTGGCTCAGCCTCCCTGCTTGGCAGGCACAAAATCCTGGTAATAAAAAAAAAAGAATTCTTTTTTCTAATTAGTATAAAGATTAATAAATCAGTCCATCACTAAACAAACTTAATTTTGGTGTTTGGCCTACAGAAAAATATGAAGATCTCAGCTCTTCAGATGAGTCCTACCCTGCTGCTCAGAGACAGAGGCCTTTTCGGAAAAAGGGCCTCAGCATTCATGAGGGACCACGAGCCTTGGCCAGGATCACAGCCATCGGGCTTGGAAGGCAGACCCCACGGCCCCACTATGGTGAGCATGTGACATTTTTGAGGGTTCCACTTACATATCCTCCCCACTGCCCCAGCCTGTGGTGAGAACAGAATCCCTTTCTGGACCTCAAACATGGTTCCCTGGGCTCTAGGCTACAGCGGGACGGGCAGCTGGGCCTCATATGCGCAAGAGTAAAACTCCCACCACAGAAACGAGACTGAACTTGGGTTTCATACACTGCACAGTGCATCTGTGTGTGGACGTTCCTGGGCTCTGCTGCACCCACATCTGGAGATGCAGCATTTGAGGTGGGATCTCACTGTGCTGCCCAGGTTGGCCTTGAATTCCTGGCCTCAAGGGATTCTCCAGCACGTGCCAGGGCACCCTGGTTTTTTTTTAAATGCAGTAGTAGGACTGAACCCAGAGTCTTCACACTGAGCTACATCCAGACAAGGTCTTGCTAAACTGCCCAAACTACTCAAAAAGTAGTCCTCTGTTTCCAAGAGTGCTAGAATTATAGGTGTGTACTACCACTCTCAAATTCACTTTTTTTTTTATTCAAGGATCATTAATTAATTAATTAATTTATTTATTTATTTATTTATTTATTTATTGTCTTTTTGAGACAGTCTACTATGCAGCTCAGGCTGGCCGTGGCTCACTTTGTAGCTCAGGCTGGTCTCGAACTCGTAACAATCCTCCTGCCTCAGCCTCCCAAGTGCTGGGATTACAGGCCTGCGCCACCACACCCGGCTCATTAATTTTTTATTGATCTTATTAATTATTAGTCCAGGACCATTTTCCTTCTTTTTTAACCAAGTCTTTTGGCTGGGCTTGATTCAATGGGGACTGATCACCTCTCTAAGTGCTTGTGTTTGAAAAGCCTCCGAGGATACAAAGAGGCCTGAGAGATGTGTGTGTGAACACACTCGCATGCGTGTTTGGTTTTCCACTGGCTCAGGAATCTGTAGGCCCAGTGTGCCGCTTTCCTTCTGCCCTCGAGCAAGCAGCAGCCATTGTCCTGAAATGGCTAGGCTTGCCTGAGCACTGCTCTACCAGGCTGTTCCCTCCAGACTGGTTTTTAAGCTCCTCAGCCAAAGGACTCTTATAGCACAGACAGGGTGGTAGCCACCTCTCCCTACCTGCCTGGATCCTATGTCGTCTCTCACCCTAGAGAGAGGATGGTCACTCTCATGTTCTTGAGTATTCATGTGCCCCATTTTACACACAGAACAGCTGCCTCCACGGGATTATGTGACTTTCACCAGCAGTGAGGAAAATGCCCTAGAAGGCGAGGGCCTCTGCTACCGGGATGTCACCTCCCCCATCAATGAGCAAGATGTGGACAGCAGCAGCAGCAGCAGCCGGGGTACGCCTCACCTCCTGCCGGGCACCCTCAGAGAGGGGGAAAAGGCCTACATGTAAGGCCCTAGTTCTTGTGAAGAAAATCAGAGTGTCATGGGGCAGGTGAGGGGAAATGTCCGGTTCAGTCCCCAGATAGGCTGGGCAGCTACTGCAAGTCCGGGGCTCAGCTCCATGCCAGCAGGCCCTCACAGCCTGCACAGCTGCCCTGAGGGCACCTGTGCTGCTGCCACCCATCACATCAAGCCTGTTGTAAGCTCTTGGTCATAGAAGAGTTCTGCTGGCCAGTGTGGGATGGGATGGGATAGAAGTCAGCACAGAACCAGTAGCAGGGCTTGGTGGCTGAGTGGTAGCTAACTTCACAGGGCTCCCCAGAGCTCCCCACCCCTGTCCACCTGAGTGAGGCCTGTGGTCAGGCATCCTGTCTTCCCTGTTACCAGAGGAGCCTGCTTTCTGTGCCAGCTTCGGGGCCGTGCAGAGGAGCAGCAGCAGTGAGGGCCTGGCGAGGGCCCAGGGGCTCAGCAGCGAAGCCTCCTTGGAGAGCAATGAGGTGAAGTCTCTCCCTGGATTTCCCATCAGTATTCTCTCCCTTGGTGCTGGGGGATGCCTGAAACGGGATAAGCCCTGTTTTCTTGGAGCACAGACTGAGCTCAGATGGTACAGGCTACAGAGTCACTAAGGAAGCCTCTGGGTGGTAGTAGGGAGTTTCCTGAAGGGTACTCAAGTCTCACCCACCCCAAAAGACAACACGGGCACATGGCTAGAGGCATGGGCTGAAAGCAGGTCTGGCTTTTGCTTTGTGGGCTGTGAGTACCAAGTTGCTCCCAATACACCATCTCCTGCAGGACTCAGATCACACTCGCCAAAGCTTTGTCCGCAAGCAAAACAGAAATTACATGAAGACCAAGAGTCGTCACAGCAACTGCGAGAGCCAGGGGCCTCCAAGCATGACTTCTGGGGCAGCCTGCTCTCCAGGATCTGTCTCCCATGCAGAACTGTCCCCTTATTCTGGGCCCCAGGTAAGCAGCCCTTTTGTGAAGCTGATGGTTAACACTCCAAGATGGCACCTCCAAAATTTGAGGGGCATTTCTGTGCATATATGCCAGAGAGGGGCTTTGATGAAATAGTGTGGTAATGACTTCCCCAGATAACCCAAACCTGTGGGCTGAGAGAGGATACCTGATGGTCAGGAGCCCACCTGCAGTATATTCTTCCCTTCCTATGGAAAGCTGTCTGTTTCCTCACTGGCCATACTCAGCTTGGTCTCCACAAGCTTAGGGAGGAAAAAAACGACCTATTTCAGAAGTGCTTTTTTTAGCCGGGCATGGTGGCGCATGCCTGTAATCCCAGCACTCGGGAGGCGGAGGCAGGAGGATTGTTGTGAGTTCAAGACCAGCCTGAGCTACAAAGTGAGCTTAAGGCCAGCCTGAACTGCATAGTGAGACCCTGTCTCAAAAAGACAAAAAAAAAAAAAAAGAAGTGCTTTTTTTTTTGGTCTTTTTGAGACAGGGTCTCATTATGCAGTTCAGGCTGGCCTTAAGCTCACTTTGTAGCTCAGGCTGGTCTCCAACTCACAACAATCCTCCTGCCTCAGCCTCCTGAGTGCTGGGATTACAGGCATGCGCCACCACACCCAGCTCAGAGGTGCTTCTTGTTGGTAACAAGATGCATGTGAAGTAGAAACCCTGTAACAGCATGTAGCACATACATAGCCAAAGCCAAGGCAGCTTCCTCATGGGGATCACTTGGCCGAGCACTTAGGATCACAGGCGTTTGAAGAGCAAGATGTGGACCTCCACAGCTCAGTGGTCTGATCTATGTTAATGTGGTTGTTCAAGTCCTGATCTGTATGGGTGTAAGTGTTAAGGGGTAAGCCCATGACTTCAGAAAGGAAATGTTATGCTCCTCCTTAAGCCTATGGACTCTGGGGCCTGTGCTTCCCACTCTGTGAGCAGGTGTCCCTCTTGGCTCCTCAAACACATGCTGATTAGAGTATATGGTCATGGTGATCTTAAGAGGGTTTCTTAAGGAAAAATAGTGGGGTAACAAGCTTTGAAAATTTGTTCCTCCATTCAAAGCACCAAAAACTGTATAAAAATAGAAATCACAGAGTTGGAAAGTACAACTAAAATGAAAGTTTCACTAGATGAGCTCAACAGCAAGCAAAAGTTAAGGAAATTTGAGATGGGCTGGCAGAGGGATCCTAGCTGAGAAACAAAAACAAAGGAAAATGGTGCCACACCATCAGGCATATGAAGGGATGTGCACTACGCAGCTGCCCACATCCCTAACACTGAGCAGCACAGTCTACACTGAGAGCACTGTGAATACCAGCTATGTAAGTGCAAGGAGAGACACATGTAGAAGTAGAAATCAAATCATCAGCTAAAGAGAATTCCTGAATGAGAAAAATGACATCACAAGATTGTCAGATAGACTGCTTCCTGACATGCCTTGTGGTACCAGGCATCCACGAGGACCACCATCGCATGCCCAGAACGTGTGCTGCATAGCTAGGCGCCCTGCTCCACCTGCAGCACCGTGTGTTCAGGGGCAGTGTGGGCTCTGCCCTCACAGACAAATCCTGGTCTTTGGAACTGAGCTTGGGGAATCAACAGGGCTTAGAACATCCGTCCCATGGTCCTGCTGCTGCTTGTCATCCTTCAGGACCTTGCCACACTGTTGGAGCAAATTGGGTGTCTGAAGTACCTGCAGGTGTTTGAGGAGCAGGATGTGGACCTCCGCATCTTTCTGACCCTCACTGAGAGTGACCTGAAGGAAATCGGCATCACGTGAGTTCTCTCCCTCACTTCTACCAAACATCATGCTTTACAACAGGTAGTAAGTGCTGCCCTGGCTATGCATAAGCTTTACTGCACTGTCCCTCTTGATAACTGGCTGACACTGCCATGTTCAAGGCCCTTGGATGTATCTGCCAATTTGTTTGGTCATTTGTACTTAGGATTTTATTACTTTTATTCATGATTAGAACATTCTATAAATGATTATGCAGAGCCGGGCGTGGTGGCGCATGCCTGTAATCCCAGCACTAGGGAGGCTGAGGCAGGAGGATTGTTGTGAGTTGGAGACCAGCCTGAGCTACAAAGTGAGCTTAAGGCCAGCCTGAACTGCACAGTGAGACCCTGTCTCAAAAAAAGACAAAAAAAAAAAAAAGATTATGTTTTACTAGAGGAATTAGAACAATTTAGTAATGTAATTTTACACTGTGTAGTGGTATGATTTATACCCAAGCCCTCAAGAGCACATATGTTTTAGCATAAAATCCACATATGTAAGCCTTTCATTCTGAATGGACACAAAGTCAGTACATTTAGTACTAATTCCTTGAGACTATGGTAACACCCCCAAGTGCTCTCACATTCCTTACTGCGTCTGGGCAGCAGTCTCCTGCACATGAACTCTGTTTCTTCACATGGCTCCAGTTACTGCCTGGATTCTTTCCTCTCCCTGCAGGACTTCTGTGAGCACTTCTTGCAGTGGTCACAAACTCCATGGGCTTTTGGTTGTCTGAGAATGTCTTGGTTCTCCCTCATGTTGGAAGGACAGTTTAGCTAGGTAAAGAGCTCTTGGTCTCTAGTTTCTCATGAGAAATCTGCTGGGAATTTTATGAAGACCCCTCGTTTTGAGCTGCTCTCAAAAGTATTTTGTAAAAGTTTGATTTTTTTAATATTTGGTACAGAGTCTCACTATAGATCAAACTCATAGTGATTTTCCTGTTTTCAGTCTCCCAAGTGCTAGATTTCAGGCGCATGCCACCATGCCCAGTCACAATTGCCTGTCTTAGTGCATCCCAGGGGCGGGGCCAGGAAAGCACACTGGGGATTAAACCCCAGTCCCTGCATCTGCCTAAGCAAGAGCTTTAATCTGCTGAGCTATCTGGCCAGTCCTGAAATTTGATTCTAATGTGTCGGAATATGAGTTCACATGTGTACATGCCCACTTTTCTTCTTGGGATTCTTGATGTATATCAGCATGCCACAGATGTCCTTTAAGCTCTGTGCATCGTTATCTTTTTTGTTCTTTAGACTCAAGTTTCTGTTGTCTTCTAGTCTGCAGATTCATTCTTTTGCCTGCTTATATCTGTCTTTTAATGTCATTTTTTTGTTAATAGGGATGGAACCCAAGGCCTCTCACATTCTATGCACTCACTCACTACTGAGAAACATATCCAGTCTTTAATTTTGAGACAAGGTCGCCTTAAGTTAGTTGCCCTGGCAGGCTTCAAATTTGCCATCTCCCTGCCTCAGTGTACTAAGTAGCTGGGATTAATTTGTGTGCCACCATGCCAGGCTGAAAGCTGAATTTGATCTAAACAAATAGTAATTACCCTCCAATCCTTCAGTGGACTCCAGAGTGCCAAGATTCATGTTTCTTTAAGTACGGCTGTGCAGGTGGGGAGACAGTTCCCAGTGAGCTTCCTCTTGAGGGCCTTGTGAGGAGGCAGAACTAACTGTCCACAGCCTGGAGCAAAAGGCAGGGGAATGGAACAGCAGGGCATGCTTTTGACAGCTGTTTCTGTCCTCTGCCTCAGCTACCCTTCTTAAAGATTGAAGTTCCCTAGGGAACAAGTGTGGGTGTGGCAGCTACATATCCTTCTGATTGTGGAGGGTGTGTGTTGTGTGTGTGGCAGCTGCACATCCTTCTCTGATTGTCCCCTCAGGTTGTTCGGGCCCAAAAGGAAGATGACCTCAGCTATTGCACGCTGGCACAGTAGTGCCCGCCCCCCCAGTGATGCACTAGAGCTGGCCTATGCTGACCGGCTGGAGGCTGAGATGCAGGAACTTGCCATCCAGTTGCACAAAGCAAGTGGGGACAGGGAATATGCTGATGGGGGAAGGAGAGGTGACACCTGAAGCCAGTAAGGGAAGCTCCAGACATGTAGGGACATTGTTACATAGGCAGAGGTGGGCTTGGGGGGAGCCACTGAAGGTAGGGGCCAGAGAGTAATGGGCTATGTCAGGCTCTGAGGAGGAACACGGGATGGGAGAGTCAGGGTCCAGAACAGCATAGCAGTCTCAAGGCCCCTGAGGAAGACCTTGCCCAAGTCACCAGGGCCTTGGCCCACATCCAGCCTAGCCCTGTACCCTGCAGCGCTGTGAGGAGGTGGAGGCTGTGCGTGGCCAGGTGTCCCAGGAACAGGAGCTACGGGCTGTGGTGGAGAGCTGCCTGCTGGAGCAGGATGGAGCATGGAAGGAGGTGCACACCCAGTTACAGGAAACCTGGGCCCTGGCCCAGCATGCTGTGCTCATCCTGGAGCAGCTACGGTGAGCAGATTTATATAGAGTCTGGGCAGCTATCTTGCAGGGTAGCTAGTTTTTGCTGCCCCCGGCACCAGCCACTATCCCTGTTTCTTTTAGGCCTGAGGTTCCTTCAATGCCCCCTGCCCTTTCACTCAGGACAAAACCAGCAGGAGAGCGAGCACACTGTAGGCTCAGCATGGGCCTCTCCTGCTCACTTGGACAGCTTCCGGGAGTGCTTGCCCAGCCCATGCAGGCCAGCTATGGAGACAGAACCAGTGTCCTTTGCCCTTGAGAGTTCTGGTGGGGGGCTTGGCAGCAAGGTTTTCAACTCATCAACAGTGGTCTTTTGTTTGGCAGAGCCTGTCAAGCTGAGCTGTCTGCCCGCATGAGGCAGGACCAGACTCCCAGCACAGCTGCCATGGGCCCAGTGCTACTCCCAGGAGGTAAGGACAGAACCAGCTACAGCCTGGTTTTGTAGGGATAGGGGGTTTCATGTGACGGTGATTATAACCCCACCCTCCCAGTGTCCAATAGATACAGAACCAGCCTCAGTTCCTTACCTGTGCACCCTCGTGGTAGAAGGCATAGCAGAGAGAAAGGCCCTATTGTCTTGAGACCTCCAGTGACTTCTCCAGCTGGGGCCCAGGGCCCTTTGCTTTCTCCTGGGTCTGAGCCTGGTTGGCAGTTAGTGCAAGAGAACACTTTCTAATCTTGTAGACTCCACCTGGGGATGAGAGTGACACAACACCCCACCTTGGCCTTGATGGGGGAAGGGTCATTCATACACCCATAGCTGGGTGGGGAGAATCTCTTGGTCCCAGGGGCTCAGTACAAAAGGCAGAGCCTGTGAGGACACACCTTGGCCAACCCTATGTTCTGCCCTACAGACTCCAAAAGCTGGCATACATCCCTACAGGCCATGAGCCTCCTGGAATTGTCTGGAGTCCTAGAAGGCCAAGTCCATGAAATGGGTGAGTCTTCAGGAGGGCAACAAGGCTTTGTCCCCAACTAGGGACACCAGACTATGGTAAACAAAACCCCGTTGCCATGGAAAGGAACGGCAAGGCTGGCCTATGGCCGAGGTCATGACCACGGTGGGGCAGGCTCCACATAGTCAGTTCAGACTCCTGAGTATCCTCACCTGTACCTGATCCTGACGAGGGGTTTAAGGTCATCCATTTCTGGTTCCCTACACCCCCTTCCCTCCCTGCTGCTGCCCAGATTTGCCAGATAATGCTGTCCCTCTGTGTTCCCAGGACAAGCACTGTGCTCAGTGACCCAAAGCCTGGAGAAACTGCAGGTGCTAAATGGGAAGAGGTGGCGGGAGTCCTAGTCCCAGGGGATGGTGAGTGGGCCTGCTCTGGGCAGCTGCACATGCAGGTGGGAACTCTTGGACCTGCCTCAGTCTTCCCTTTCCTTTCTCACCACGGCCTTGTCTTTTTCAGAATCTGACGTTGGGTGATCAATCCACCCTGAAGCGACATGCCAGGAAGACAAGGGCAGTGAGCAGGCAGCTGCTACAGCCCAGGCTCCAGGTGGGGCCAAGGATCAGGCCCCAGAGAAGCAGCCTGCAGAGAGGCAGGACAGGGACTGGCCCCTGCTCCAGGCAGTGGAACAGGATGTGGGCCTGATGGTTAAGATCCTGAGCTTGTGGAATGCTTGTCCCACACCATGCAAGGCATGGGGAATATGTATATGTCCCCCTAAATACAGGTACCACATGTAAGTTTGACCTTACAGAAGAGGAACAGGAGAGGACCAGCACTAAGATGTGCCATTGGTTTGGAAAATAAAATTTAACATTAGCAATTCTGGTCTTACGACATGCTTATTTGATCAACATGCCAGCAGTCCAAGTATAACTCAGAGACTCAGGGGCTTTGGATGAATAACACTGGTTCCTAGGCCTTGCCCCCTCCCAGCAAGCCCTCCTGATCATGGGGGCAGGGGTGGGGGTAAGCTGGCAATAACACCTGAGATGTGGGCCCAGAGGTGAACTTTCTGGCCCACTGTGGCTCTGCTGTGGTCTCTCTGCACACTAAGACTGCTTCTAGAGCCACTTGCAGACTCCAGTGAGTCTGGAGAATGGCAGGCTCTGCCCAGTACACCGGGAGCCACCAGCTCAGGACAAGGTGATGAGAGGTTGGCAGTGCAGAGGCAGGCCAAGGGGACAGATGTCTCTGCAGTGCCCTGCCCGGGGACTCAGCCCCTATTGGGCCTTGTATCCATATTTAAGAGAAGCAGGAGCCATGTACTCTTAAGGCAAGAGGACTGGGGAGGCATTTGCCAAGGCCAGTGCTGGGCCTTAGTTCAGAAGTGAAGGTCTAGCAGAAGAAAAAACAACTTTATTGACTCTCCTACAACAGCATACAGGGCTGGGGCCCCCGCAAGAGCCTCACTGTCAGCAACCAAGCCACAGTGGGCCAAGTCCCTAAATACTGAAGTTCATACCATGAAAAACAAAAGCTAAAAGCAACAACCAGTATTAACAATACAATATCCTACCCAAAGCTGGCTCTTCTCCAGGTCCTGGAGCTGACCAGAAACGCAACAAGACCAGTCCACCTCCATCAGAAGAACTTTCCAGAATGGTCCCAGAGCTGTGCTACATTAGGCCAGGGCCACTGACCCGTCTGAGATAGGAGTTGGTTCTACGGATTGCTTCAGGCAGTGGAGATAAGCAACTGCCAGTCGTATCCCATGCAGTCACCAAAGGGGCTGCAAACAAAGTCCCCGGGAGTTCCAGGGTCCCTGAAGACAGCCCCACCTCCCCCAGGGACTGCCTTAGGAGGAAGCAGGGAGTAGCTTCGCCAGGGCTGTCTTCTGCTTTTCTGTGGCTGCAGCCAACGCCTCAGCCAGCTTCTCCTGGGGCATTATGTTGAGTACCTTGAGGGCAAAGAGGAGCTGGCACTTGGCGGTGCTGACAAAGGCGTTGCTCAGGAAGTTGGGAAAGCCTCCGACTCGATCCTTTTGGGTGTAGAGGGGGACACGCACAAGGCCCAGTACCTACAGGGTAGGAGGCCAGAGCTGAGGCCAGCCTCTCCATAGAGAGGCCAAGCCCTGGCCGGGGACGCATATCAGCCAGAGGAAGAGCAATGCAAGCAAGTTTCTGGGCCTAACCCCATGCACACCTTACTCTGCACCTGTCCACCTGGAAGCCTCAAGTGCTGCTCCTCTACACCCGTTCCCTCAGTCTCAAATCCAGACTGCAAAACTAGCGAATCCTGAGACATTCTGGATTGCTTTTCATCAGTTTCCCATCTCCCAAGACTAGCAATGCAGGCAACAAGGCAGACAAAATGGCCCTGCGGTTGCGGTAGCGGTAGCAGTAGCAGTAGCAGTAGCCCCAGCCCCAGCCCACCAGGCTGCAGTACCCTCGGAAGCGGAAGGACGCGTTACCCATCGGAACCTTCCGCGGGGCCAGAACCAAACCCCTGGAGGGCGGGAAGGGGCAGGGGAGGCCCCGGCGGCTGCCCCACCTCCAAGCCGTGGTCTCGAGAGTGCACCGCGCTCATCTCCACTGCGTGCAGCTGCTCCAGCGTGAGCTGCCGAGCATACAGGTGAGCCACCTCGCGGTGCGGGCCCTCTGTCAGATGCGAACTCAAGTAGTCGGCCTCGGTGAGGCGCAGGCGGCCCAGGCCCAGGCCCAGCACCCGGTTCAGTCCGTCCTCCAGCGACCAGAAGCGTCGGTCCACGAAGCCCCCGGGGAAGCCCAGCAGCCCATCGAAACGCATCTGCATCTGCAAGGGGAGCGTGGGTCACGGACGCGGAGGCTGTGCTGTGCCCTGCCCGTGCCCGCCCGTGGCCTCACCAACAGCGAGAAGCGCATGGGGATGCGGCCGAAGAGCTGCCCGGGGTTGGCGGCGTACAGTATGGCGTGGCACGAGTGGCTCCAGCCCGGCCCCAGGCGCATCGCGTCTTCCCGGCTAATCTGCTTCAGCTCAGGAAACGACACAGCCGACATCTTGACCCTCCCCTCTTTGCCCTGGCCACCTTTATGTGCATGCGCGGCCCCGCCCCCTCGTCCCGCCAATCCGGGTAGCCGCACTCAGCGTGTCATTCTCCACCAATCATAGACGCGTCCTGGATCCGATCCCAAAGGTACCCGAACACCTAGAGACGGACTAAGGTAGTGAGCAAATTAGGGTTTAGCGGTGCCCACATAAACTATCAAGGTACAGCGGAGCCCGCGGGTTTCGTGCACTGTGGCCTGGGGTGGTCCAAGGAAGCTAGTGCCACGCCATACTGTACGCCGCCAACCCCGGGCAGCTCTTCGGCCGCATCCCCATGCGCTTCTCGCTGTTGGTGAGGCCACGGGCGGGCACGGGCAGGGCAAAGCACAGCCTCCGCGTCCGTGACCCACGCTCCCCTTGCAGATGCAGATGCGTTTCGATGGGCTGCTGGGCTTCCCCGGGGGCTTCGTGGACCGACGCTTCTGGTCGCTGGAGGACGGACTGAACCGGGTGCTGGGCCTGGACCTGGGCCGCCTGCGCCTCACCGAGGCGGACTACTTGAGTTCGCATCTGACAGAGGGTCCTCAGGCGGTTGCTGGCGCCTCAGGGGGCAGTTAGGAATCCCAACGGTTTCCTCACCTTCATGGTGCGGATTTTGCCCTGGAACCCTACCCTGCCTGCGCGGGTCCATCCACAAGTGATGGGGACCTTCTGGGCGGCCACTCGACCTAGTGATGCTTGCTCCTCGGTAGGTGGGGTGACTGGCCAGGAACCGGGGCTCCTAGGGCTCGGACTTGAATCTGGGGCCGCCCAGGGACTCGTCAGCCCAGTGTCCCTAGGTTCTCCAGGCTGAATTAGCGATTAGTGACAGGCAGGACCCCCGTCACCCGCCCAGTATCTATAATAGAAAGTCACTGGATTCCACAAGAAGGGCCTTTGATACTTACCATGCATGTGTTGCTGCTTAAAGTCCTTGGGCCTCAGAAGCACTGGGGAAAAATTTCAAAGAATGGGGTTCCATGACCCCCTGGGTGACAAGGTTCACCTCACCACCAGCAGGGCCTAGTATCACTTTCCATCCCACAACACACATGGCTTTGAGAAGCTCTCTTCATATACACTAGCAGGCTAGATACTGAGCTGAGGCCCCAGAAGCAGGGAGCTCTACAGTTACGGCTTCCTGGGTAGTACAGGGTGTTGCCTTCAGCAGGGCTGAAAGGCTGAGAAGTGGGACAGCATTGGCAGGATCTGCTGGCAACTCATTAGAGCTGTGGTGCATCAGGAAGCCAGGGGAATGAATAGGAACCAGACAAGTAACTTCTCCTTTTGTGGCCAACAGGGGCTTACAAAGGCCAGCTGCAGGGGGAAGGCTAGGGTTCCACGTGAGCCCAAGTCATAACAGAGAAAGGATCCCTGTACTCTACACCTTCCCAACACATTAATCAGGGCTGAGTCTGTTGGGGGAACGATCAGGTAATCCAGTCTGGATCACACACCTCCCCTGACACCCACAAAGGGGCTGTATGAGGCCCAAGTGCAGCAGCTGTAGGATAAGGAGTGGCAAGCACTCCCGGGGCAGGGATAGGCCCAGAACACTGGTTTTCTCTACTCTTAAGGGTTGCAGTCAGAAAGGGACCATGCAGGCAGCTTCAGAGGTTTACCTGGTTGTTGTGGACCCGGTCTGGTGGTGGCTAACCTGATGGCAGGGAAGCATGGCTGAAGTGCATGGGCTCCAGCCTCCAAACCCACAATCTCCTTATAGCCAAACCTGTTGCTCAGCATCCAAGAAGCTTGAGGCAGGAGGATTACTACAAGTTCAAGGCCAGGTTGGAATACACAGCAAGATCCTGTCTCAACAAAAGAACCTGACTAGTTTCAGCAGGGCATAATAGTGCATGCCTGTACTCAGCAGCACACCGGAGGCTGAGGCAGAAGGATCAAGAGTTCAAGGCTGGACTAGACTACACAGCAAAACCCTATCTCAAAAACACAAAACAAAAAAACCAACTATTTTAAAAACTATCCCTTATGAACAAAACACAATACCATTCTACAAGGTCCTTGGCATTGGCCCCCCAACACTCCTTGCTCTTATCCAGCCAATGAGTTTCTACTAGGGGCACACTGGTCCACTCCTGCCACCAGACCTTTGCACCTATGCTGTTTGAGGCACTCATCTTTCAGAGCTCAAGAAAGCCTGCTTGATTACCTGGTTAAATTAAGACTCTCATGTGACTTCATCTCATTGTCCCACCTTCCTTACCTAAAAGACTATCAGTGTGTCTCACTGACTCCAAAGCAAATGCCAAGAGTCTGAACCCTGTTTGTTTTACACCCTAGCATACAACTGGTGCTTCATAAACACTTGTGGCAGGAATCCCAGAGGAAGGTTGCACAACAAAACACCCCTGCCAGCCAGCTCCTCCACCACTCACTCAGGCGTTTGAGCCAGCCCATCTGACTTCACAGCAATGAAATGACAAAGATAAAAATGGAAGCCGGGCGTGGTGGCGCATGCCTGTAATCCCAGCACTCGGGAGGCTGAGGCAGGAGGATTGCTGTGAGTTCGAGACCAGCCTGAGCTACAAAGTGAGCTTAAGGCCAGCCTGAACTGCATAGTGAGACCCTGTCTCAAAAAGACAAAAAAAAAAAAAAAGACAAAAATGGTAAGAAACCCCTGTCAGTACAGGAGACTGATGCTGTCACAACTGTCTTACATGAGGAAACTGAGGCAGAAGCTACAAGTTATCAGGAACCACCATTCAGTATTGTGCCTGTGCACCAAAAAATAATCACTGCCATAGACAGGATATTGCTGCATGATTTTATTACTATAAATATACAGTAAAAACAAAAAAAGCTAGCCAGTCAGAGTACATCAAATGATAGCACGGTGAGTCTGAGGCAGACTATTCTGCATCCCATCCTTCAAAGTACAGCCCCTAACACCGTCCAGGAGAGGGGTGTGCATGTGTGACCCTATGGCAGGGAGCGGAAAGCTGAATATGAAGACATACTTTGCTTCCCAGCTGACCCAAGGACAAGGTGGCCACCACTGAATTTCTCCTCTTAGCATGCCACTGGGAAAAGCTGGGCTCAAGCAGCACTGAGACCCAGGGAAGGCTCTCTTGGCCATCATCCCACGGACTCAGGGCATTGAAGCCTCCCAGGCAGGGGCGCTCCACTATCCCTGACCAAGGTGCTGCACACAGCAGAGGCTCCAGGCCCTTGGAGGCATGATTACCTGGAGCCCTTGCGCTTCTCCAAGGCTGCATTAGCAGTACAGCATCACAGCTGGGACTGTGTGGGCTTTTTGTCTCCTTTCCCCAGGCTGGTTCCACTCAAACAAAATAAGAAAACCAAAGGTAAACAGAAAAGGCAACAGCTGAGTGCAGGGGCGCACGCCTATAATCCCAGCACACAGGATGCTGAGGCAGGCCAGCATGGGCTACATAGTGAGTTCAGGGGTAGCCTGAGCTATACAGCAAGACCCTGTCTCAAAAAAACATCAACAAAAAACCAAAGAAGCTGCTGTACATGCTTTGGCAGCAGCAGCTGAGAAGAAATGCCACCACTCTGGAGGCATCTGAAAAAGGAGCATAGCAGTGCCTGTGAGAAAGCACAGGACATGGATACCAGGCCACAGGGAACCAACCGCTACAGATGCCAGAGGAAGGGATGCACACTGGGCAGATACCTGGGTACTAACAGGCCCAGAGCAGGTGAGCCCTCAGGCACCACAGAAGGCCACCCATGGCCACAGCAAATACCGGGGAGGAAAGTATAGCAGCAAGGGACAATCCACCACAGGGAACATGAAAATGGGGTGGACAGACAGGCACTGTTTCCTTCATTCACCGTGACTTGGGCCCCCTCCCCCATCTAGGTCTGCAAAATTAGCACATCATCTATAACTTCTGCCAGAGTTCAGAGTATTGATACTGACATTTGGGGAACCCCCAGGGTCAAAGGCCCAGGGGTAAGAGCTATTGTCTTTTATCTTGTACCATTTACAAATATATCAACCATAGAAAAAGTTTGTAGAGTGGACAATCCACTGTGCTCTTTGATCAAAGGTCACCTGGCCCCTCAGAGGCTGGTGCCACATGGGGCGTGCTGACATGAAAGGCTGGGGTCATATTGAGGTCCAGAACAGTCCCTCAGCAGTCTGAAGGGGTGATGGCTCCATGCTGCTAGCAGGATCAGGCTCTCAGAGTGGAGTCAGGTCAGAGGTCCCAGGGTCAGGACTGGAGCCACCAAGCGGAGGCCAGGGGGGTCCCGTGGTACTGAGGCTGTGGGCTGTCTCCATGGATGTGGACCATCCTGTGGGCAGGAGCAGAAGGAGGGTCATGCTCAGCTGGTACCCTCCTCATGAGACAGGCAGGGCCACTTAGCACCCCTACTGTCTTGTCTGGCAGGAACAGCAGACTTGCTCTTGTAACCATACTGAGGGCAAGTGAGATCTGTGTCCCTTGGGTCAGATCACCCCTGTAAGCCGGACAGGGAAGCTACAGGCCTCACAGGCTGCTGGCTCCTCTCTCAGCCAAGTCAGTACTAGACAGATCTGCACTGCCATGAGCTTTACCACCCGGGCCAATGATGGCAAACCTTTCAAGAGTTTTCAATGATACAAACAGTCCACTTCAGCACTCATGCCATAGGTTTGCAACCTCTGACATAGGCTATAGCCCCTTGGCCAACCTGCAGGACGGTGCAGGCACCAGCTTGTGGGAGAACAAGCTGGTAGTCAGAGCCACCCCAGTGAGCAGCTTCTCCAAGGTATAAGGCTTCAGCAGCCTGCCCACCTCCCTCAAATGTTAAGATAGTTCAGTGGACTAAGTGCCTGTTCAGGCAAGCTGAGGGACAGGGGTTCGATCCTGGCACCACATACCATGCTGGCCCCACCCCCCCACATGGGCTGAGCAGGCTAAGACAGGGTGTGGTGGTGCACACCTGTAATCCCAACACTGGGGAGGCTGAAAACAGGAAGATCACTGAGTCTGAGCTGCATAGTGAGACCCTGTACCAAATACAAAAGAGAAGGAGAAAGAGAGAAGGAAAGAATTGTTCCTTAAAGTCACAGGCAGAGAGTCCACTGGACAACCTACTTGTCCACTGGGATACTGCCTGGTGTCGTCCTGAGGCTCCCTGATCCTCCAGGCCCTGGCTCTTGGGGACAGTAGCTACACACACCCAGACCAAGCCACTGCTTTGGGGAACCTATTCACTAGAGGAGACTGATCGGGCTACCTAGTCTAGGGAGAAAGCCTTCAGCTCAAGCCAGGGCCACTGGAAGCCACCTTTCCAGGGCAAAGGTTCAGTAGCTGTGGGAAGCTCTGGAAGACATGGAGGTGGAGGAAGATGAAAAGATGAGGGAAACCTTTCAGAGGAGCAGAGAATGTGTTGCACCAAGGCTGCCTAGCAGAGCAGGGAGAGCTTATTCCTCTCCACTGAGGGAGAGGAACTGGACACAGGCCCATGCTGGGCAGGGAGGAGGTAGACAAGCAGAGCACTCCCAGAAGAGGCACTGACATTAGGACAAGGAAGGGCTCTAGAAATAGAATGTGCACACATTGTCTGCTGCCACTGAGAAAGAGCTGCAAACTGCAGCTCAGCCACACTTCCACAACAGGGACATAGCAGGTTTGCCCTTGTCTCCCTACCTGCAATGTCAGCCTGGGAAGTACATGTGGAAGGATACATGCAGTACGCCCAGCACTACTCCTGGGCCAGGGCTGCAGCCCCTGGCACCCAGCATGACCCTAGGCCTCTGCCTTTAGTTTGCAGCCCTTGGGGAAGAGACCCTGCTGTATTCTTGGTACAGACTAGGGCTGAAAGACTGCGATCCCAGTAGGGCCCAGAAGGTACGTGTGGAGGGATGATCATGTCCTTCTACACACAGCCTCTTCCTTCCCAGGGATGAACACACAGTGGGAGAAGAGGCCTTGGGCCCTGCTCCAGAGAGCCAGGGCCTGCACAAGTACACCAAGCAAATGGGGGCCCAAACCAAGTCTCGCTTTGGGGATTGGCAGGAATGCAGTCATACTGCATTCTTGTCCAGCTGGGGACAGGATCTGAGCTCTGGAAGTGCCAGCCCTTTGTAGCACTCACAAGCCATCAGAGGAAGCCCCATCCTTAGGCCTAGCTGGTGCTAGGCCATTACCTGGCAGGTAGATGTCAGCAGGAGGACCTGACTGGGCACAACCTTGGAGCTCGGGGCTTCCATCCTGCAGAACCTCCTCGATGGATGCCACTTGGCTCCCTGCAGCAGGTGAGGGAGGGGAGCAAGGTCAGCAGGACTAGCAGGGGCAGGTCCTGGCAGACCCCTGTGGTTAAGAGGCAGTGTGCCCCAACCTGACGCCACTGATTTCACTAGTTCTCCAGTGGTCCCAAAGGTGGACACTTCTTTTTCTTATTCTCTGCCCCAAGTGTGGGCCTTTTTTGTTTGTATTATAAAAAGCATTATTGTTTCCTGATTATCCTTGCCTGGCCTGTAGCTCTACTGTCCTTCATGATGAGCTTCAAAGCCAATTCTACTCACACACACCCTCCTCAGCTTGGGACCTGCACGTGGCTGTTGGTGGAAAAATGGCTCAAACAAGCCAGGGCCCCCATCCCCACATATGACTCTGCCTAGACAGTGGAGGAAGGGTCCAAGTTTGAGGTCAGAAAGCTGAGGACTGGAAAAGCATGGGGCTCACTGAGTGTCCCACTGCCAAGGTCATACCAACTGAAACTAAAGACTGATATCCACACACAGACAAGGCTCCCAAAACAGAAAACCAAAAGGTGAGATCTAGAGGGCGGAGTACAGCACCATTTCCAGGAGACCCCATGCCCACAGTGCAGTCCCAAGGTCCAGGGTCCTGTGTCTGAAGACCTGGCCCACCAGCCTGTATAGCTAAAAAGGAGCTCCACCTGAAGGGATGTGGTTCCCACAGCAGAGTGGCTTATTTTTGGGCCTTCACCATACTACTGGTCTGCCATCAGCCAGGACCAAATCTGTCACCTTTTAAGTGGCCCCTGATGCCAGCCCTCAGCCTTTTTTCCTCAACTTTCCAGAAAGGATGCTGGTGAGGAAGGGCTCAGATAGTGGAGAGATGTGGGACGGTACCTCATCATAGGCCACAGCCTCTTGGAGTGGGCAGGCCACTTCCCCACCCCCCACCTTCCACCTCAGCCATCCTCATTTTCATTTTACCCAGGAGAGATGACAAGACAACCCACAAAGACAGCAAACACATCCTTGCCCCCCCCTCAAGTTGTCCTGTCCTGGCTAGGCACAGAACAGCCAGTGAACAAGGCCTCCACAATCTGTGGATCAGTGGCCCAAGGAAACACAATGACAGGTCCTAGGAAACAGGAATATTCAGGAGATCCCAGCAGCAACAGGGCTCTTTCAGCCTGTGTCCAAATCTCGCCCAGAAGAAGGTGCTTCCAGAAAGGTTCTGAAGTCAGGCTTCTGAGAGTCGAGGGGCTCACCTTGCTTCATTGATGGCTCATCAACCTCTTCCGTTAGAAAACTCTAGGATACAAAAGAAATGCCACTTGGAACTTTGTAGCAGGTCTGGTGCCAAGCTCCTGAGACAAGGCAGAGGGCAATGGCAGCAGCTACCACCACAGGACACAAAGATGCTACGGGGCACTCAGCTTCACAAACCAGCTCTCCTACAGCCCTCATAGTGACTCCATCATATGGCACCCCAACCCATAGGTGAGGACACCAAGACCGGGATCATACAACCAGGGGGCCATGGGGCAGGGCCCATAGACAGTGGGATGGGGCCTCACCTGGGCTAAGTCTCACCTCGGGGGAGCTGCTCTCCCCCAGGGCCAGCTCCGGGCCACCTGGTGGGAGACGAGCTTCCAAGTCCTCAGAAAGCTTCTCCTCATCCTCCTCGTGGATGGGGGATGATGGGGACCGCAGGGTGCTAGGGATAGAAGGGGCATATGGAGGACAGCTAGGTCAGGAGCACCAATTCCGCCCAAGCATATCCACCTTTGCCAATGAAAGATACTCTTTGGGGGCTGGAGCCACCGTTAGACATTGTGCAGCCCTGACTAGCAACTCAGAGCTGCCAACAGAGGCCCTCTGAGGAACACAAGCACAGTCCCAACACTCATTTCTAGAAGAGAAGAGAAACCAACAGAAGAGACACAGGTGGGAAGTGGCAGGAAGGACTGCCATACATGTTTTGTATTCTAGAGTTGCTCTGCCACTTGGATTCAGTACAGGGCGTACAGTGGTGGCACAGAATAAGACCTTCCCTGTACTTTCCTACTAAAAAACACAGTTGGCATGGAAGGTGCACAACTGTAATCCCAGCAGTATGAGGCTGAGGCAGGAGGACTGCAATTTTGCCTAGCCTAGATAACTTAGCAACAGTGACCGTCTCAAAATAAAAAAGGACTAGGGATGTAGCTCAGGACAAAGGCCCTGGATTCAATTACCAGTACAACAAACCAAAACAGTCCCACCATAAGGGAGGCAACCCAGCAGGCTGGCTAGTCGCTCCCTACAATCCTTTGAAGGAGCCACAACTAACCCCTGGCCAGCTGAGGAGTGTGGTCCTTGGGAGGCCCCTGGTGTCTGTCACTGTTGCTCTTGTCAAAGCCTGCACAGGACCATGCTCTAGGTTCAGCAGGTGCCACCATGTGCACCTGCCTCCTCTCTGGGGTCTGAGTTCTGAATGACATCATTGGCCACTTGGTGGGACACACATATGTGACAATCTGCCACAAATTTCTGAAACTCTAAGGCTCAACTGGGCCCCAGGCAGACAGATGGCACAGGCCCCTGAATCTGCCAAGAGTAGCATTCCCACCAGTGTGGGCTGGGACCAGGACAGGAGAGAGAGAGCCGCTGTCTCTGCTCTGCTGCCATAAACAGATCTGTTACTGGGTATTATGAGTCCTTCTGGACTGAATCCCAAAAAAATTGTGTTAGGAAATTATGTCAAGCCATAGATATACCTTGTACTTCTCTGCCCCCTTCACTGTCCCCCTTGCCCTAGGCAGGGTGTTGTGTTCTGGGCCTCACCTGTCAGGAGACTTGCTCCGTTGCCTGCTCTGGTGGCTGGTTTCTAGGACCTGGTCGATTCCAGCAAGTGGACAGCTGGCCTGGGAAAGGCCCTCCGAGACCCCTGAGTAGGTGATTTCCTCATAAAGGGGTGCTGAAGGAATGGCCGGGGACACGGCCCGCAGGCCATTGAGTGCTTCAAGCAGGGAGATGGGCTCATAGCCAGGTGGGATGCTGTCAGAGCTCTGCAGGGGGGACAAAGGCAGATCAAGAGGGGCTAGCCAAAAAATGGGCTCAGGTCCCAGGGACCTTCTATCTCCCAGACCCTCTCTGCTGACCATCCTTTGTCTACTCCACCTTTTGGGGACTGGAGAGTCCTCCTTTGGGAGGTGACCATCTAGTACTGAAACCATCCTGACCAGGACTTCCTCACCAATAGCTCCAGCACCCACACCCCAGATACCCAGGATGATGGGTGAGGGGACATCTGCAAGAGGCACCCCACACCTAGCCTCAGCCAGGCCCTACCTGGCTTTCTGTTCCTGTCTGGCAGAGGGTGGAAAGTCAGAAGTTAGTGACAGAAAGGAGCACTCAGGAATAGGGAAAGCAGAGCCATGCCAGAGGAACAGAACAGCTGCAAACGTGTGCCCTGGACCAGGGGTAGTCTGGCCTCAGCAGTCCTGAACTGGATGAGAGGACAATATGGGCAAGAGCCACTAGAGCCTTAAGTGGGAATGGATAGAATTGGTAAGGCTGGTGTTGGGGGTGAGAGAAGGCTTGGGTGCCAGGGAACAGTAGCCAGGCCACCAGGCCACTGAAGAGAGTTGTGTGGAGCATGTCTCCCTTTCATGATACCAGGGAAAGAGGCAAACTGCTCACAAGTACTCCCTACATGAGGTTCTAGCCTGCCTACAGAGGCTCTGGAAGGAACAAGGATTGGGGAGCATCCCTGGGGACTAAAGATGGGCACTGGGCTTGGAGTGCATCTTGGACCTCTGTCTACCCCATATGTGCTCCCACCTGCCTTGAATTTAAAGGTGAAGAATTGCTTTGAATCCCTTACCCTTCTAAAAAGGAAAAGCTCTGGGTAGTTTTTTTCAGCAATTTCCACCTCTCTAAGCTATGGCAAGGGGCATGGGATTTCAGCTGGAACTACCAGGCCAGCAGACACTCTGGGAAGAGGCTGGATCCTGTGACAACCTGCTTTCTAGTCTGCATACCTATTCCCTGGGATGTAGGGAAAATGACAAATAACTAGAGTCCTCCACTCAAAGAGCCAAACCCTATGGGCAGAGAGCAAGGGATGCAAGACCAATGAGCATGCACAGGGTACGCTGTTTGCAAAAATAGCAGCAACATTATTAGTTCCACCTTCAACATCCACTCCATTGCCAGCAAGAAAAAAAAAAAAAAGGGAAACGGGGGCACTGGAGGAGCCACAGCAAGGCAAAGCTGGTGACAAGGGGATGGCCTGAGGCCACTGTCACCCTGCAGCAGACCTGAGGGACTGGCATTTTGCCAACAGACCTTGAGCTTTGCTTGTTCCACAAAACTGGACAGGGTCAGCAGGACTGGAGAGAATGGATTTGACAGAATGCGTTAATCAAACATATTAGCCTGGGGTGAAAATGACTTCCCACACTTGTCATTGGTTTAAAAATAAGGGTGCGGGGCAAAAACATAGCTGTAGGACCAAGCACACTTACTGTTTCCCTTTTAGGTTTCTTGCTGGCCAGGGAGGCAGGGTGCGACTTTGATTTTTTAAAGGGACACTGTCAAGATAAAAATCATATGTTTTACAACAACTACCCCTCATACGGCGCTGGGGTGGTGGGACAGGGTTTCTGTCCTTCAGGAACTCTGAAAACTTCACATGCATGTGATCTCAGAACTACACTAAACCCAGTTCCGAACCAAGACTCTGGGCAGGCTGTCTGCACATGTCACTGGCTCCCAGGAGCCACACAGCCAGTTCCATGTGTAGCAGCAAGGCTGTGGAATCCAACCCATCCCCAGCCACAACCACCACTATGGTCCAGGTCACCCCAGAGCAGCAGGTCTGGGCCAAGGTGGGTATGAGTGGTACACAAATATTCAACCCCATGATTAATTTAAGGGCTACCTGCAGAAAATATTAAATACGGGCTCTTTCTGGACATATCAGGAAATGGCCCAGACAGGGGACAAAAACATCCTTCGTAACACTCTGAACTCTGATGGGGATGGGAAGAGGTCCTGGAAAGGTAGTGGGCCTCCCCAAGGCAGGAAAGAGCCAGCCACTTGGCTAGTGACACAGCAAGGCCTCAGTTCACTTTGAGGAAGAGATGAATAGGAAGGGGGACTTGTTTGACCCTGAATCAGGGTAGAAACTGGGAGGGGAAAAAAGCAACAATAAACCCAACAATACTGAGGATCAGTCAATCCCTATGAAATATTTAGATGCCTCCTTCAAACAGCAGACCACACCTAAGCTGTTCTTAGGACCAAAAAGTGAAGGTGTGTGATCCTCCTAGATCAAGCCAATGCTATATATACTAGAGGGCCACAGTTTAGGAGCCCTTGTGCTGACCAAGCCCAGGAAGCAATATTGTAAGGCTGGCCCCCCTGGAGTCAGGGGAGGGCTTTAGTGATAGGGACCCCTCTAGGACAACTATGCCTCTGCTGCAGCTACCAAAACACAACCTTGGACTTAGGGACAGGGCTGCTGGGAATCGAGCCTTTGCCCTGAGCTATATTCCTAGACCTTTTTATCTAATTTTGAGACAGAATCTCGCTAAGTTGCTCAGGTCAACCTCAAACCTATCTGATCCTTCTGCCTCAGGCTCCTAAACAGCTGGGATCACAAGGATGTGCCTTCACACCTAGCCTGGGTTTTAAGGGAAGTTCCTGGGCTTTTAAATGTACAACTTTCAGAACTAAACAATCACATGACACCTGTGGCCAGGGCACTCAGCCAGCCCAGGCTGAGTCTGATGCAGATAAAGGAGGAATATAAATGGAACTACCCAAAGCAGGCCCATCTTGGGGTGCACCAGTCCACAGGCTTCAGTCTGATCTTCAAAATGGAAGCAAGGCCCTCAAAGGCCACTTGACTGCCTCACTGCCTATGCTCACAGGCAGTGGGGAGCAGGGAACAAAGCACAGACCCTGCCCAGATGTCCCAATCCTACTCATTCCCATCACTCTTTTCCCATCTACCTCAGACCCTCCTACTCACCCCCAGCCCCAACTCCTGCATCTGTCTCTGTGTATCTGGATCTCGCTCCCTGCCCGAGACTGTCTCTCCACTTCTCTTTCATATCCCCCTTCAGGTCCCTGAAGTGGGTACTGCCTGCCTAAAGTCTACCTACCTGGTCCCATAAGAGAGGCTGGTGAGCCATCTGTTGAGGCCCCTAGAACGCCCAGGATGAGGCTAGTATGCTGGGCTCACTCATCAGGAATGGTAACAGCTCATTTACAAAGAGGCAGGGGTGCCTGGTTCATCTGGCTTGGTGGAGATGGTTACAAACTCAGCAAAGAGGCCAGGCCTGCCTTGCAGGCTCTTCTGTTGGCAGAGGCCGACAATCATCCCAGCAGCCAATACCACAGACACAGCCTAGTCATCAACTAACACCTTAGAGCTCCTGTGGGGGCCACACTGCCTAGTGGACAGAGGACGGAGGCAGAGGAGGCACTTACAGAGTGTTCATCATGGTCCATGCTCTGGGCCAGGACAGGGCTGAAGGAGATGGGGGACAGGGCCCCTGGTTTCTTCCGCACAGCCCGGATCTGCAAGAGGGCTCGGAATGCTGTGACAGAGGAGGGATCTGTGTTAGCAAGGAAAGCAACTCTAGAGGCTGGAGAGACCCTCAAGCCCAGAAGCACACCTTTCCAACCTGTAGCAGTTCTGGGACAAGGGACATGTTTCTAATCAGGGGCTAAATGGTTCTTTTATACCAGGTAACAAGCAGGAGAGACAGCCATGACAGCAAGTGTAGCTTCTACGTGGCTGCGTCACAAACCATCCAACACCACAGACTGTGCTAGCTGGCAACTGTGACTGTAGCTGATGTCGCCAGGGATGTAGAACTGAGCCCAGAGGCCAGACTGGCAACTGGAAGCTGCCTGGCATCCAATACCAGGAACACTGATGAGGACAAATTAGGACAGAGAATCTAGGCTCCTCCTGTGGGCAGTTCCACCCACTGTGGCCTAGAAGCCTGTTGCTCCATCCCTAAGACTTGGGATGTAAAGAGTGCAAACTACACATCTGCATTAAGCAGGTCCCCAAATCAGACCCAAAACAAGAGATGGAAGGACATGTCCCCTAAGCTGAGGATAACTAGCCTAAGCCACGCATCCATATCATTTCCCTCCAGCTTTGTATATTTCCCACTACTACTTTCATTTTCTCCCAAGCAAAGCACTCTAACCTCAGCTGCCTGTGGTAAGGAGTCCCAATCCATCTCATGGAGAAGGGCCATTGAGAGGCA
Organism: Ctenomys sociabilis; assembly: GCA_004027165.1. Taxonomy (NCBI): domain Eukaryota; kingdom Metazoa; phylum Chordata; class Mammalia; order Rodentia; family Ctenomyidae; genus Ctenomys; species Ctenomys sociabilis. Next base: position 55,125 of record PVKA01004251.1, read on the forward strand.
CACCTGGGATCCAAGATAGTGACAGGTGACTCCATTTCAACAATTTTAATTTTTAATCAATATTTTTTACATATCCTTTACAATAAAGATTTCATTCACAATCAATCTCCATCCTGTTCAAGGATTACTGTACACATCCACCCTGGAATACCCCATACCAGTGAGGCCAGTATAGGCACAAATGTTAATCACCTGTTGGCAACATCACACTGCTTAAAGATCAAGGGTACCAACGGGACTGAGACCCCACAACTATCCAAACCTGGTGGGCAGAACCCTATGGGCAGAGACCCTGGATGCACTCACGCAGCCGGCAGATGGGGCAGTTATTGGCCTGGTAGCGCAGCGTGTCAGCACAGGAGGTACAGAGGCACAGGTGGCGGCAGGGCAGGATCAGTGTGTCCCGAAGGTCTGACAGACACACCACACACTCACTGCTATTATCACTGTTCTCATCGTCTGACGGCTGCGGGGACAAGGGCCTATAGGTCAGCAGCCTCCTGAGGGTCAAAGGCCGAGTGTCACTCTGCCTAGAGCAGGCTTTCCTATACCCAACTGTCCCACTGCCATACCCACTCCCTGGCGACTGTCAGGGAGGCCCTGGGAAGGTTAAAGGGGGATGGATTCGGCCAGGTAGAACTCCTGAGGAGCCACAGCTAGAACTGCCCTAGGCATAAAGCTTATATAGGAGAGAACCTATTCCTCTCCCAAACTTCAAAAACATGGCCCCTTTCTGCTTGTAAGGCCAATAGAAAATGCTGAAGAAATGCATTTGAGTCTAGCTGGGACAACTTGGCAGATCCTGTCTCAAGGTAAGAAATAAAGAGCTGGAAATGTAGCTCAGTGGGAAGGTCCTGGGTTCAATCCCCAGTACTGAAGATTTTTTTCATCCTCAGTACTGGGGATTGAACTGGTTTGAAACATCATCATTAAATAGTAAAAGTTTCTATAACACAAACACATGGATTAAGAGCAAACATTTTAAGCAGGCGTCAGAAAACTATACCTGCCACTAAAACAGTTTTAGTGAAACAAAACTGTTTCAAGCTTAATCTCTGTGCTGTCTAAGGTGCTATTCCAAGCTACAGCTGCAGCTCTGAGTAGATGCCATAGAAACCACATGGCCCATAAGGTCAACAAGATTTACTATCTGGTCCTTAATGAGAAATAAGCCAAGCATTGTCATAAAGCATGTGGATGGGCAGAGTACTTGCTCACTGAGGCTGGAGTAGGACTTTCAGAGAGGTATGAAACAACAGGGGCAGGTTCCTTCACACTGTGTGCTTCAAAAACAAGGTCAACCAAGTTCCACTTTCACATTCTGCTGTCTCCCCTGGCTGTGCCAGTCCCTCCACCAGTCTGCAGGGAGGCAGTCACAAGGTGGCCAGCAGAGGGCAGTAGAGGTGACTGTTGACTGCAAGGAAAAGACCCAAAGTGGCACACTAGTGGAGGAAGTGTGGTTCCTGAGTCCCAGGTAGCTCTGCAGGACATGGTTGAAGGATGCAAAATGAGCCAACAAACAGAAAGGCAAAACGTTTCATAAATTTTGTTAACTTCTTAAAAGAATTAAGAAAAAGTGATGGTACCTGGGAGCCCAGGGCCTTCAGGGGAAAGAAGGAGACTGGCTCTTCCCCACACCTTTTAGGAAGACTAGAGCAAGTCAACCCCATGAGTGGGCCTCTGTATGCTAATGGGAACAGGGTCGATGGTCAGCCTAGAGAACAAGGCTCCCACAAAGACACACCTTGGTCTCCTGGTTGTTCTTGTTCTCAATGCCATAGATCTCCTGCAGAAGGTAGCTCACCCGGTCCACCTGAGGAACAGAAAAGGTGTGGTAGGTTTAGCCAGCCCCCATTAGAGGGCTCCTCCTTATCATTTGGGCCTACAATACCACACTAACTCCAAAGTGCAGGGAATGAGTCCAGGGAGTAGAGCTGGGAGTCCTCTGGGCCTCTGCAGCTGCACTCCCAGGTGGTGGGCACAAGCCAGAAGGCCAAGAAACCTGCTCTGCCCAGCAGTCCCGCCCATGTCCCCATTCCACCCCTGCTAAATTCTCCCAATGCTTTAAGAAGGCCATCAGGAATGGCTTCCAGCACCATAAAATTAATGACCTCAAAGCTCCTATTTGTTTGAGTGTTTTCCATGCTTCCTTTCAGGCAGTGGCAAAAAATTAACCAGGTCTGCTAGACACTGCCTTATGTCCAGCAGTCAGTGAAAGCAAGGGAGCTTTTCTGTTTTTTGTCTTTTCCACTTGTACCACTTACTGAGTGCTAACTGTTCCAGGCACCACAGTTCAACTTGTGCAAGGCTCAGGACATACAAGAGTAACTGTGACACCCAGTGGGTGTGTAACTCATGCCCACATACCCCAAGATGTAAACCTTGACATCCTGGAATGTAGGGATGAAGAAAAGTGCCTCAAAGCTCCTGCACAGTGACACTGGCCAAGGAAGAACAAGCCACAGGGCCTACAGATTCATTTGTATCCACGTGCATGTGTCTTTTAAGTCAAAAGGAGTTGACATTTGGCCTGACACTTACGATCTGCTTCTGCTTTAAAGGCTTCACAGAGAAGCTGCCATCCACGTGCTGCAGGGGAAAGACAGTCAGAGGTTAAGTTTTAGAACAAGGTGGCTACTCCAAGCATTCCTGCTTGGACAGCTGAGGCCTTCCCTGGTCAGTCTATATCCAGGGTTCAAAAAAGAATCAAGGAGG